>JAWZYV010014046.1:0-151871 GCA_038373885.1 Cheiracanthium punctorium
ATCCTACTTGGTCATGTCAAAATATTTTGTGGAGTTGAGATTCAATACTCGTGAATAAAGGCTAGGAAAAATAAATAACATTTACAATTGATAGCGAAAATGCCGTCCCAAAAAAGGGACGCTAGGCATAAATGGGTTAATATAGTTTAGTAAATATTGTATTTTTGATTTAAAATAGATATTTTGTATAGCAGTATATAAAAAGACTGAATTTTTTATTTATTTCATAAGCTTCTGACTCTTCTCCCCCCCCCCTCCCCCCCCACAAAAAAAAAACCCTGGATTTTTGTTATTAGCTAAGAGTTTTTAAGACCCTCCTTAATTTTTTTTAGATTGGCATTCTTTAATGACTTTTCCAGACTTGCCAACTTTTACGCTTTAAACGCGTAAAATTTACGCATTTCGACTGCTGTTTACGCATACAGCGCTTTTTTTACGCATTTCCGGATATTTTCTTCCTAACTTGTGTATATTCTTTAAAAGTGAAATTGATATTAAAAAGAAATGTATTAGGTTTTAAATTGAAATGAAGTTCTATGTTAGGGCCTTTTGCCTTTTCAATATGGATCTAAGTGGCAGCATCGGCCACCATGATCCACATCGCACATCCATGTTGACACAATGCGCATCAAAATATTTTTCTTTGTTGCCACTGAGGCAAAGAAAAATCTTTTTCCACATGCGATGCCTAGTATTTCTTAATGGAGGATATCGCCTCCTTGGGTTCGAGGCTTTAAAAGTCACGTGACGGTGGAAAACAAACAACCATTTCTCCATAGGCTTATGTGCTGGACTCCTGGTAATAAGCGCAAAATCAAAAAAATAATAATTATACCTCTGTATTGTGCTGCCTACGAATGTTTTAATAACTCTCTGGAACCTGTACATGACTGCAAAAAGATATCTCTCCAAAGATTCCCATTAAAAAGTGCTAACATATTAAAACTTATACTGAGACGAGGCTATTTCAGCCACGTGTGGATGGAAAATATACACTTCAGCCAATCAGATTACAGGGCCACTCATCAACACAGCCGAAAGGTCACGTGTTGGTGGAAAAATGACGTCATATCGATATCCTCCATTGGTTTACCCAGTCATGACGTCATACAGTAGAGCGAATGGGAGAATCGTTTACTAGGGAGTAGGTCTTTCTCCTGTGTGCGTCTCACGTGGTGTTCTTCGTTATCAGCCATCGGCGCGCCCGATTTGCTGTTAAGTGGTAGACGCAGACGGTAGTTTGAGCATACTTCGATTGCTCTTCTGAGGATTATTTTCGATAAATGATCACTGGCACAGCATAACTTATAAACTTATGAACAAAGTTATAGCAAAGAATGGGTATACAGGGGTCGCGCTGTCGATCGCCAACGTCACAAATTGCGAAAATAAAATTAGTTTGGCGAAAGAAAATACGTTTGGGCGAAAATATTGACAATTGCTTTTCTTAATGATGTCCGCAAAATCTAATTTGGCGAAATGTTAAAAAGAGCCAGCGCAACCCCTGGGGTATATATAGTATCATATGTCAAAGGAGCGAAATTTGCTTATTGTAACGTGTGCCGGAGTGATTTCAGCATTTCTCATGGAGGAAAGTGTGACATTTCGTGCCACTCGAGTTCGTCAAAACACAGTGAAAATGTGAAACGTGCTGACAGCAGTAAAAGTCTACAAACATTTTTCAAAGACAGGGTGTCGACAGATCATGGAAATCAGGGAAATCATGGAAAAATCAGGGTACTTTTTCGATCTGGAAATATCAGGGAATTTTGCAAAAATATTTAAAAATCAGGGAACTTTTGTTTCTGCCTAGTGAACTAGATCATTTTTAACTGTCAGTCTGATGCGCGGCTCCGTTCTGGATCACATGACGCTCAACTGATGCACAAATACAGACATTTTACGAATCCGAAACCAGAATACAGATCATACGAGGACATAGAAATATGAATCCGAGACTAAGTGATGTAGGCACTATCACTATACGAATCCGAAAAAGTGCATGTATTCGGACTCGTTCTAAGATGCGGATCATACAAGAAATCGGATATGCGAATCATATCGGCATGTGAATTGCTTCCTGAATAAAGTCATAGGTTAAATGAATGGTAAAAGATGATTTAGTCTATTACTTACTGCGCCCTTGTGTTTTTTAAAGTGATGGGACATTTGAGTGATGCCTGCTAAGCTCCCTCGCAAGACGATTTTTTTTATATATAGTGCTCATTTTTAAGCCTTTTTACATATTTTTTTTTTAATTTGAAACGATACATTGATTGAAATAAAATAAGTTGACTAGGTCGCCAGTTTATTTTGATCAGTCATCCTTACGCTTAAAATTGAACAGTACCTTTATAAAACGAGGAAACTTTCTGCTACATATTGTCTTTTAGGGTTCAACTAAATCTTATGTTTGGATTTATGAAACTGAACTACAATTTTATTAATATTAAGCATTTTTGTGGTTTTCTATTATTTATTTCCCTATATGAAGCATTCATCTGTTGGTGCATGATACACAATGGCGATTTATATGAAAGGTTATGGTATGTATGTACATAATTGGTTCTGGAAATTTGATAAAGATTGTCAGGGAAATCAGGGAACTTTTTTTCTCAATTTCTGTAGCCGCCCTGAAAGAGGACGGACAGTCCAGTGGCAGATTAATGCAAGTTTCTCGGGGTGGGAAGTTAGAAGATTGACATATACATCCATTTTATGGAAGCAATTTAGGATCTTTTACATTAATTTCTTTTTTCTCGGGGGCCGGTCGCCCCTTCCCCCCCCGTTTAATCCGCCCTTGGGACAGTCGGACGTTATTCATGCAGAACTGTTATTTACATCTTTCTTGATCGAATACCATGTTCCTATTTCAGCAGCTGAATGTGAGAGGGTTATCAGTATTATTCAGAAAAACAGAAATGAATTCAGGTGCAACTTGTCTAATAAGATTTTGGAAAGCCTTCTTATTATGAAAGATTTTTACTTCAGATTTTCTGAATAAAGCAGAAAAAGCTACTGCTGCTTCTTTGAAGTCAGCACAGTCAAAATGAGTTTTTTCAAGCCAGTTAAGTGATTATAATTAATAAATTGTTAGTCACAAGAAATCTGGAAAATGGTGTATTAATTGATTTGCCTTTTATTCAACAACTTCATTTTCTTTTATTGTTCTTAGCTTTATTTAATACTTCAAACAAATAATAGTGATATAAAATGCATTAAAAATAATACTCGTGCATTATATGGTGAAAGGTAAAAAATAACGCTCACGCGTTGTATAGCAAAAAGTGTCGAAATTTCTGTTCGCGCGCTGTTTTACACATTTTGATTTTCCCAGGTTGGCAAGTCTGCTTTTCTCTTTCTGTCAAAAAATAAATTTTACATTTCAAGATTGACATTCTTGTGCTCCAAAAGTGTCTTTTTTCTTGCTCCAAAATTTACTTTCAGCTGGCACATCCCTGAATAAGAGAAACTTTTAGAGTAAACAAATATATTTGAGTCATAACACATTTTATGGTGTTTTCAAATATTTTTTTTTTTTTTTCTTACTAGCATTAACTAGTAATATTTTATAAAAAGAGAAATTAATCGACACATGGTATATTATTAATCATATAAAAGTAATGAATATTTTGTTCAATCATATTCTTCTGTAGGGAAAGTATTAAATTTTCTATTACAAGAAAGTTTATGGACATGCAAGAAAAATTTCATTAGATAGTGTGTATCATAAAAGTTTAATTGTAATAAGTGAACAGTTTTTACTCAAGTTACTAAATCTTTTTACAAAAATAAGTTTCATTTAATGCATAATTTAGTCAGATTTTTAAAATATCTGGAGTGACTCAACTGGACTTTCTGAGCACTTGATATTTAAAAAGCGTTTAAATAAATTTCATTAAGTTCAATCAAATGTAGTGTTTAGGCACTAGTGCACTTGAAATGATTTAAGTGTATAGGCCACAATGTATAAGAATACTTCTTTGTAGCCCTGTAAAAAATTGTAGGACTTACACTCGCTAAAATTTATGCTCTATGCAGTGGTATAGCCAGAAATTTTTCATGGGGGGGATTACGACTACTGCAACTCACATGCATGTGTGCAATAAGGGAGTTAAGAATATACATTCTGTATGGCAAAAAGTTCCTCATTGGGGGGGGGGGTGACCCCCTATCCCCCCTTGGCTACGCCACTGGGTTGAGAGCCATAATCAAAAGATCAAAGTAATTTTAAGGCCAGAAATGTTATCTGTGTACTTATGTGTCTTATAAGATGTTAGATACTGCATTACATTTCTGATACATGTCTACCAAATTCGTATAGGTATTGCAGTGTGACAAATTTCAACATTAGATCAATTAATAAGCTCTCCTCTTTATTTACATCTTTGTCCCAGTGTATTTGTGCTTAATAAAAGGTCTTGCAATTCGACAAGGAATCCTGTTGTCTTATTCTAATGTATAACATTTCTTAATTGTCTTTTTCTTAAGAATGATGTTTTGAAACAATGTTCAAGAAAAACTACATATTTTGATTGATACAAGATGGAAGAGAAAATGTATCATATAAATAGATCATCTCAATTTTCATACTCAACAGTGACAAAAAACTGTTTTGCTACATCTTTTCTTAACTTCTTATGAGTAAAAGCATATCTCTTTTTAAAGTATCAAAGACTCTGTTTAAAGCTTAATATTGTAATGAACAGGGTTCGAAAAAACCCGGGCGCCAGGTCGCACAGATGACCAAAAAATATCCCTTAGCAACTAGCTTTTTTTTAAATCAATATTATTCAACATATAAGGCTTCTAAAAATCTTTTCCAGGCACCTAATATTTTACGAATTTTTTCGACCCCTAGTAATGAAGTTTTAAAGTTAACAAATGTTTTAGATTTCACAATTTTTTCCCCGCACTAGGTCTGCTGGTATCTTGGAGTTCTACTTTGAACGTAACACCAACAGGAAAAAGACAAAACCAGTGTGGTTTTAAAATACTCTTAACTTTCCACATTTCTCTCTCTCTGTCTCTCTCTTTTTTATTTATTATTTTTTTTTATTTAGGTCTGCTGGTTTCATCTTGGAATTCTATCTGAACACCAAGGAGGAGGCAGACGAAAACAGCTGGTTTCATTTAGAGGCTAGTAATATTTCTTACGGTCTCTAAATGCAAACTTGCTAGTTCATTTTAATATGCAACATGTCTGATTCTTGATAATAAGAAAATGATTTTGTAAGCTGCAAGGATTATCATCACTTTTAAGCTCCATCATAGTACATGTAAGTATGCTGGTATCTTGGAATTCTACTAGGGGCATTCAAAAAGTAAGTTACACTTGTTGCTCCACGGATGGCAACATTGAGAAACAAGACCGAAGCTTAATCAGACTATAGTTCAGTTCCACGGCTTCCAACGGTAGCAATTTCATTCGGATAGTGACAATCGTTGGTGCGTACTAGAGATGAGTTCGGGCTCATTTTTTGAAGCCGAGCCGAGATTTTAATCCGAGCCGAAATGTCAGCTAAGACAAATAAATGAACTACTTCATTAATAGGATACAATAAATTTTGGAGCTTCACACACCTTCTAGTCCCCGTGCCGCTATTTTTTGAAATAAGTACGTCTATTTATCCCATAAATCACTTTTTAAAATTTGTTTCAAGGAGTATGTTCAACAAAGGAGAAATTTTTCACGAGCCCGAGCCCGAACGTAATCGTGAATTACAAGCCCGAGTCGGGCCCGGGCTCGGGCTCGGGCTGAGCCCGTCTCATCTCTAGTGCGTACTACGAGAAGAGAATGCTGCGAAAACTGGAAGCTTACTCCAAGGGGTGCCAGTTCGGGATTGTACGGTGGATGCTGCCAGACCTCCCATCCAAAGCTGCAAGCCAAATCCTGTGTTGTGCATGCCTTTTGAGGTCTTGCATTGTCATGCAAGAGGATAATACCTTCGCTTGAAGCGTTTTGCCCACAAAAACGTAGTGTGCTGCGTACTTCAACGTTGGAGTAAGATTTTAGTTATGCGTTTACACGGCATTTCCTTCAGTTTACGCGGCAGTTCCTTCTCGTAGTACACACCAACAATTGTCACTATCCGAATGAAATTGCTACCGTTGGAAGCCGGTTATGAGCAAAGTCTTGCCAATATTTATTTTTGTTTTCTTGGCTTGGAATCGAATGTGCTGAGGATGACCAAAACCGATTGATAACCGTGATGTCACTTAACACAAGAATGATCGCAACCGGTAGCACCAGTGCATAACCGACTGCTGAATTCCTGAACGGGCCCGTAGATAAGCCTATTGGTTACTTATGCCTACCAGACGTCCCCAAATTTCAGGGACAGTCACCAATTTCTGTGTTTTTTTGCGATTTGTCCCCAAAATGTAAAAAAGACAATAGGGGACAATTTTTAACTGTTACATTGTTTTTTAATTAGATAACATTTATTTCATTAATTATAAAATGTCCCCAATTTTGAAACAAAATTGGGGACATGTCCTCAATTTTATCTTCAAAAATATCCCCTTAGCTAATAGTCCCCAATTCTGAAATAAAAATTGGGAGCATTTTATAAATTCAATGTTCTCAATTAAGATTCTGTTTATTCAGTTGAAACATTATTAACATTCATAAAATGAAGGAAGCATAATTGATATTTTTAAAAATACGGGAGGAAACAACCATTTGAATTAGTTTTGATCCCAATTGCTATTAACATTTTGGGGATAAACTTAAAAAACCTCTGAAATTGGGGACTGTCCCCGAAAATTGGAGACGTTGGGACAAACTGAAAAAATTCTGAAATTGAGGACTTTGTTGAAAATTGGGGATGTTTAGTCACCTTACGCTAAGGTGACCAACGTCCCATTTTCAGGACGTTTTTCAAATTGTCCCCAGAATGTAAAAATGGAACTGGGGAAAATTTTTAATTATTGCATTGTTTTTTAATTAAATTACTGTTAATTATTGCATTAATTATAAATGTCCCCAGTTTTGTTGTCAGAATCGGGGACATGTCCCCGATTCTGACTTCAAAAATCTGGTCACCTTACCTTACGCAAAAATCGAGTTACCGGTGTAGTAGCTGAACGCCAAAACAAGGGGTAAGGACGTAAGGTAAGGCGACCAAACATCCTCATTTTCCGGGGACAGTCCCCAATTTCAGGACGTTTTTTAAATTGTCCCCAGAATGTAAAAGAGGAATTGGTTACAATATTTTATTATTGCATTGTTTTTTAATTAAATTACTGTTAATTATTTCATTAATTATAAATGTCCCCACTTTTGTTTAAAATCGGGGACATGTCCCCGATTCTATGTTTTAAAACTGGTAAGGTGACCATGGTCCCCAATTTTTGTGTTTTTTGCGATTTGCCCCCAAAAAGTAAAAAAAACAATCTGGACATTTCTTAATTATTACATTGCTTTTTAATTTGATTACTGTTAATTATATCATTAATTATAATATGTTCCCACTTATTTTCCAAATTTGGAGACATGTCCTCAATTTTACGTGTCACCTTAGGCAAGGTAAGGTGACCAAACGTCCCCATTTTCAGGACGTTTTTCAAATTGTCCCCAAAATGTAAAACAGGAATTGGGGACAATTTTTAATTATTGCATTGTTTTTCAATTAAATTACTGTTAATTATTTGCATTAATTATAAATGACCCAGTTTTCTTGTCAGAATCGGGACATGTCCCTGATTCCTGACTCAAAAATCTGGTCACCTTAGTAATGGTAAGCGTGACCAATCGTACGTCCCCATTTTCAGGACATTTTTCAAATTGTCCCCAGAATGTAAAAATGGAACTGGGGACAATTTTTAATTATTGCATTGTTTTTCAATTAAATTACTGTTAATTATTGCATTAATTATAAATGTCCCCAGTTTTGTTGTCAGAATCGGGGACATGTCCCCGTTTCTGACTACAAAAATCGGGTCACCTTATCCTATGGTCATCTTATGTTGACCAAACGTCCCCATTTTCCGGGGACAGTCACCATTTTCAGGGGTTTTTCAAATTGTCCCCAGAATGTAAAACAGGAACTGGGGAGAATTTTTAATTATTGTATTGTTTTTTAATTAAATTACTGTTAATTATTGCATTAATTATAAATGTCCCGTTTTGTTTTAGAATCGGGGACATGTCCCTGATTTTGACAACAAAACTGCTCAAAGTCTGGTCACCTTAGGCAAGGAGTACTTTTGGCTCGGTCGGATAACGGCTTAAGTTACTCTGCAGTTCACGGGATCAAAACCAGTTCTCACACTGCGTAGCACACAAGAGGAGAGCAGGCCCTGATTATTGCGCGGGAACTGGGGGCTCGTGCTCTGGGCTCACATAGGCCAAAAAACTGAGTTTAGATCGATAGAGAGAAACACAAAATTTGAGTGAGCTATAGGAGTGGGGGGGAACAAAATTTGAAAAGCTTCCTGGGCACAAAAATGTTATAGTCAGGCCTTGTGTGTGTGTGGGGGGGGGGGGGGTCAGCAACTGAAAGAGTACCTTTGGTCCAGTCGGGAAAGGTACCCCTTGACACTGGTTTTTGCCTTCGACCCCTTCAGACCTATCTTGAACTTAGAAGTGGGGACAAATGAGAGTGGTGTCCCCATTTCTGCAACAAAATTGGGGATATTTAAAAAATTCAATGTTTTTTCTCAAATAAGGTTCTATATATTCATCTAAAAAGGATTATGGGCAACATCCAGCCCGTTGGCCGGATGTGACTCACCCCGGCTCTTGATCCGGTCCGCAGAACACATTAAAACCCCAGATAAAACCCATATAAAGCATTCAAAATCCCAAGCATACAAATCTCAATCATATGGCCAGCGATGTCGACAACATCCTAAAATTTGGCCCGCAAATTTCCAAAGGTTTCCCAAACCTTATCTAAAGCATTATCAATAGTCACATGACAATTATATAAAAATCTGGTACAGACATGTTCTGGACAAGCTTGTACTGAATGGGGTTTATATATATGAGTATTATTTATGCAGCTTATATATATGAAATCCAGTATGATATACTCTGGGGAAAAATGGACAAGTTCTGGGTGTCCATAAATACATCCACAATTTGTCCACATAAACATTTAGACTGGAATAAATTGTATACCCAGACGTAAAAAGACAATTGATATTCATCACATAATTTCAAAGTTTTATTGCACATTATGGATAAGTTAATTTTCTCACATAATGAAGTCCTTTAAAGAAATGAAAAGCTAAGTTTAAGTATTTTACCTATAATTTATTAGGTATTATTTTTTTTTTTTAACAAACTTGGAAACTTACAGATTTTAAAAGAATAATGAATTCTCTCTTTCTTTTTTAAAGTATATTTCCTTTCAAAAAAGTTATTAAGTGTTGAGTCACATTTCCTGGGTCAGTTTCATATTTAAACTACGTTCTCTATAAAACTGAATCATGTCATTTATAATAACAACTTCTCATATTTCTCTCTTACAATTTTTTACAAAAACTAATTAGTTACTGTTAAAATTTAAATAGGAAATTTGGCTTTTTCTCGGGTACTTTTTTGAGTGGATGTATCTCAAATTACTAAATGCAGTTCTGTTATTGTTTTTGCTTAGAACTGTTAATCTGGTTGTGTTTTGATTTAGATATACAAGACAATTATTTGGGTGATTTTAGTATAAATGACGATAAAATAATTACTTTCAAAATAATTGCTCAAGGAACTTTTAATTATATTCTATTTAGTTTTTTGCTTAGTATATGTCACTCAATCTGTATACCCCTCCAAAAAAGTATTCGAGTGAGAGATAAATTTCTTACACTGGTTTCGTATATTAAAAATTATTTATCATAGAATATGAATGAGGCTATGTATAAATATGACTTTCCATATTTTTGTCAAGTTGCGTATTTTTAAAAACTCAATTATTATACTCAAATCCAAAATAGGAAATTTATCTCTTACTCGAATACTTTTTTTGGAGGGTGTACATGGTAGACATGTATTTTTTTTTTTTTTTTTTTTTGTGATGTGAGCTCACCAGAAAGTCCTCACGTGAGAAAATATATATTTTGGAAGTAAACTTTGGTGGTAAGAAATCTTGGGATGTGAAAAAAATAAGACGTTGGTATGCAAGATGAGACCTTGGGGTACGAGATGACACCTTGGGGTGCAAGATGACATCTTTTGGTAAAAGATAAGACCCCGAGTTACAAGATGAGACCTTTGGGGCTTTTAATGAACTAGCAAGTTTGTATTTAGAGACTATAAAGTGATATTACTAGCCTCTAAACAAAACCAGCTGTTTTTTCTTCCTCCTTCTGGTGTTGCTTTCACAAATGGAGCTCCAAAATGAAACCAGCAAACCCAGAAAAAAAAAAAAAAAATGTCACATGGACAGCTGATACATTCTTTAATTTTAAAACTACATTGGTTTCATCTTCCTCCTCTGGATGTTGTATTTAAAGACATAACTCGAAGATGAAACAAGAAGACCTAGGGAAAGAAAAGGACTTCAGTATCAAGAATAATGACAAATTAACAAATAAGCCAGTTAAGGAATAAAAATTGTTTAAAATTAAACAAATATTTTATTTACCAAGTTATGTGGATAAAGTTTCATTGAGGCTTGAGCCTGCAATGTCATATTTGAATAAATCATTCTGATATAAACAAGAGAAAAGCATTTATTACTCAGTTACAAAAGCAGAAAATCTTAACAGCAAGCTCAACACACAATTTATAATCTCTCTTTTCAATTAAAAAAGACAGTCATGTGACATCACAATACATTGCTCTGATTGGGAGTTTTTTTTAACTAAGGACCTGACTATTATGAGCTGATATTAAACTTTAAATAAAGCCTTTTTGCTAATTTAAAAATAGAGATACCTTTAATGCTTTGTTCTATGTTTCTGATGAATGAACAGATTTAA
This sequence comes from Cheiracanthium punctorium, assembly GCA_038373885.1. NCBI lineage: Eukaryota > Metazoa > Arthropoda > Arachnida > Araneae > Cheiracanthiidae > Cheiracanthium > Cheiracanthium punctorium. The sequence goes on from JAWZYV010014046.1 coordinate 10,927, forward strand.
TTGTTTTTTGTTTGTGCAATATTAATGTTTTGCACTGAAGAGATGATTATCACAGTACAGATTGAGCAAAACGCGACCTTAGTATAAGATACAAGGTTACAGAGAATGAGGCCAGACCAGGGGTAGAGGTGCAAGATGAGACCAAGATTGAATATTGGAGTATATAAAATGAGGTACAAAATGAGCAGACATGCCAGCTTTCCAAAATCAAAATGCCTCAGATCTGCTTTTTAATGTCAAAAACCTGCATTTTTTTATGCATTTATTTTCAACATAAAATATATGTACAATCAATACAGACAGTTTCTTTCCTTAAATTCCATTAAACTTAAGTAATAGGATAGTACTAGGTTGTACAATGTAAATAAATTCAATTTAAAGAAATATCAGAAAATACATAACATTAATCAAACTACATAGGCGATAAACTATTTATACCTAAAAATTATACAAAATGCAGTTGGCTCTCTGTTTGACGAGTTTCAAGGAATCATGTAAAATCATCCTTAAACAGAATTAGTTAAAAAAAAATAAATAAAAATAATAAAACAAAAAACAATACAATAAAATAAAATTTAGTTTTGAAAAAATCAAAAAATGTATTTGCTTCATTTGCTAAAAGTGTATTTGCTTCATTTTTCACATTGCTTTCGTTATTATTATATACAGATTTTCTAAAATGTTAAATATGTCATTTTCCATGTTCTGAATTTTGCCAGCCAACCAGCCAAAGCCTGAAAATTTTGTATTCCAAACTTTCCTGCCAGGACAAGAGCATTTTCTTTAAATATCACTCTGGAAATTGGAGATACATGTTATGCGATGCTATGGCAAGCCTACTCGAGAGGCATCTGCCTACAAGGGGGTGTGCCTTGGTTTGAGGACTTTTCAAAGAGTTCTAACGCTTATTCACTTTAAAACTGGAGAAAAATGGCCAAACCTCTATAGTCTAGACCATTAGACCGACAACTGTGCAGTAAGCCCGAACGCGGGAGCTTTACACGTCAGCCGTCAACCATGTTAAGTGTCTTATCCATTCAGCCATGTTGGGACCCAGCAATTGGAATGCAGGATGCTCTTGCTTCAAGAAACCGCAGGAGTGCTTTATGGGACTCTTCAGATTGAATAGTTGAATTTTATGCTGTTTAAATTGGGATCCCCAACCAAATTTAAATTTGGATCCCTAACAAACCAACCTGGTTCAAAACCAGGTCATGTCTGCGAACCTAACTGTTCGGAGTTTTCCGTAGTTTCCTCCGAAATTTAGTGTAAATACAGGTTAGGACCCCTAGGAAGATGCCCACGGAGGACATTTCACCCATCAGCCTAGAGCCCACATGTAGTTAATTGGCGTAATCCCACAATACAACCATCTTTGTCGAGAAATTGCCTAATCCTACTCTTTTAAAGATTACTATACCATGCAAAATTTCTAACTCTGAAATAAATTGTTTTAAAAATCTAAAAATTTGTATTTTTCATCTAATATGGTAGTACGACAAATAAGCCCAAAATCATCAGTATCTACAAACATGATGTCTAGACCATTGGTAATTTTTAATCGATTAATAAAACATTAATCCTTATATTTTAATTATTATTATTATTAATTATTATTGTTAATTGTAGAAATGTTAGTAAAAGTAGTAGCAATAATTTGAAACAGAGCTTGGGAAGAATGAATTCTACCAGCACATTTCTGCAGTCAGAGAAGAAGAAAATTTTTGAAGGGCTCTGACCTCTAGGGTTACTTGAAAATTTTATTTAAAAATGCAGAGGTGAATTTCAGAAAGTCGAAGGAGACACATCTGAGCTCTCATGGTTATCATTTGATAATGACAGTGAGCAGGGTTCCAGACTTAAGAAAAAGAATGCGTTTTTCGATGAAAACAAGGATGCAGGTTATGAATTTGGAAAAGAGAGAATGTGTTAGTAAATTCATTGCAATATTTGATAGTATACCAAATCCGAATAATAAGAATGGAAAACATAAAAACAGTTTAAAGCATTTTAAAATGTATTTTTTTGGTGAGAAATTATCAAAAGAGGAGACTAAATACTAATAGAACTTTCGCTGATTTTCCAGTTTCTTTTTGGTGTTCCTTTACTTCAGGAATAAAGTTTTTTTTCATACCATTCAATGAATATTTGGCAGTTCATCCAGGCTTTATGCTGATTTGTGTACACAACAGGCAGCGTTTTCACATTTTTGAAAGCTTGAGTCTTTTTTGAGTGTCCAATTACCAACAATGGCAGTCTATGATTTCCAGTTACATTAGCGCATAGTAGCATTGTAATTCTCTCTTTGCTTACCTTAGTTCCATGGGCAGATTTCTCGTTCGCAGATGCTAATGTTTTCCTCAGCAAAGAATGCCAGTTGAGCCTACTTTCATCAGCACTATAAATGAATTCCTCGTCATAACTTTCGGATTCAATCAAATTTTTAAATTCTGAAATGAATTTCTCTGCATATTCCGTGACGCATTTTAAAATTCCTAAGCCAACCAGAGCTCATGTTAATGACGCATTTCCATTTAGACCTTCATTAAAAAGAAGGGCTTTTTCGCACAACAGTGGGCTGTCTTTATGAACGTTTTTGTGTGAACCAAATGTATAATGCTTTATCTACATCTTTGAAATTCGACTTTTTCATCGTTTTTCTTTTCACACAGCCTTCTTCTTTGTCTAAAGTTGAAACAAAGCTTAAAAATTAATTGCTCTTTTTTTTAATATCCGATATAGTTGATGTTCTGATGCCATATTCACGTGCTATGTTGTTGCCGTTTTTGCCTTTCTTCAGTCTGTTAACAATTTCAATTTTTTGATTTAATGATAGCACAATTCTTTTATGCTTTCCAGACATGATTGAAAATTCCTCCTAACCTACAAGACTTATTAGAAGAATAGAGTGAACAGTAACTTTGCACTTGACTTTGGAGATGATTTCATTCCCGGATCGCAACCACAGGTTAAAGGTTATTATGCGACAGTGGTCGATTGTCCTTTACCACCAAATCCACTTTCCCCTCTTCCTATGCCTTTCCACCCCCCCCCCCCACTGAAACCAGCTGGAAGAAAGCGAGTGGAGGAGGGGAGGGACAAAAGCAGCGATTTCGACAGTCTTCAGAGAATCTAACGATAAAAACTAATTTTCGTGGGATTTTTTTTTTTTTTTTTTTAGAAAACCGGGAAAGAAAAAATAAATGCTCCTTGATCGATCTGGTTAAATGGACATTCCGATTAATCGGCGCTCTACTGTACTTATCTCAAAATTTGTTGAGCTGTAAGCAAAAGCATTTTTCATCTAAGTTTCTCAGGTGCAATTTGCTGGCTTCATATCAGATGTATGCTACCAGGGAATTGTCTAGACTTTTTAGACAGGTTCCTGTTTTTGTAAAATTGTGGAAATTTTACTCATAATTTTGTGAATTTGGAATAAACATTAAATCAGGTTTTTCTAGCTAGGGTCCTGTTTTTGTTAAAATAGGGTCCTCTTTTTATCAATTTGTGAAAAATATTCAATTTTACAAATTTGAATTTAAAAACTGTCCATAAATGCATGTACAATATAAACATCTACAGATTTTTTATAAACATATTAATGTTTTTTATTTGTATAGATTAATATAACTACGGTTTGCAAGAAATTAATTTTGGAGATAAACACAGATTTGTGAAGATCTGCTTTTCATAGAAAGAAATTTTTGAGGGGTCCACTTTTAAAATGAAAAATATTGTGAAGGGCCCGCTTTTATGATAAAATATTTTGTGAAGGGACCGTTAATGGACCCAAATTTCTCCTCAACAGACCCCTGCTTACATAGATATATTACAAATAAAACATTAAAATTACAACATCTTCACAGAGTGTAATAAAATTTAAATGAATAGTACTTATTTTAGCTTCAATGACTTTTCAGGGTTTTTCAAATCATTTTAGTTTGTTTTGTTGACACATATCTAAAGGGTTTTCTTTTTGGGGAGCAAATTTCAATAAAGAAACTGCAGGCATCTACTAATCAAATAAACTAATACTTGCACAAAGCCTAAATCACAAGAGAAAAATCCATATCTTAGAACTGATTATAAAGATTTTAATTTCTCCATTAAGTTTTTTGAAACTGGCACACTTCTTGTTAATTTAATTAGGATGTTCTGAAAGGACTATCTGAAAATGATAGATCAATCAACTAATGATAAAAATTTAAAAAGATCACAGAGTAGCGGGGGGGGGGGGGCATTGGCATAACAGAGGGAGGGATAGGGTGGGCTTAGCCCACCCTAGAAAAATTTTAACCTTTTACCGATGAGTGGTAAGATTTAACCAGCTACACTAAAAAATTCATTAATGTGAAAAGTTGAAAAAAATTGCAAAAGATCATGTTGTAAAGTTCTACAGTTTGGCTCTGTTTTCATGGGGTCTGGCTTTGGAAGGTTCCATTTCTGAAGAGGAAAGATAGGGAGATTCCAGGTAAAAGGTTACCATCTTTGGTGATAAACCCTGTTCGCCAAGTGGGAAGAATCTTGTGGTTATCAATCATCAGGGTTCAACCTTCCACTTTAGTATACAAAAATTTGTGCAGGAGATTTTATCACGTCATACACGATAAGGCACCAATTAGGTGGACCCTACTTCGGATTTTCTCTTCTAAAGAATGAATTCTGTTACCGCATCTTCCCAATGGAACCTTCCAAAACCACGTGACTCAGGAGACATGAATTCGGAGCCAGACTAACAAGCTGTTCCACTACTTGTGTAACTTGATGGGAATGACGATTTTTTGGGGGAAGCTAACTAGTGTGAGCCTTTCCATACTGAGAATGAGGGCCAGAGGTCAAGGAAAATCCTTGCATGGGCCCATCTTTAAACTTTTTTTTTTCTCTTGCTGACCGGGGGCTGGGCGAGAGAAGATGAGTGAATGGACTTTCATTTGAATGGCAGAAGAGAGCGAGGTATGGTTTCATTAATGAGAATTGAAAGAGATGCAGTCATCTACATTTACATCACTGGTAAAAGACTGGCTAAAGGTACGGGGCTAATAACAGGAAGGTTGTTCCGAAAATCATCTGAGCGGTCATTAACAGTTTCGAAGAAATCATATTTTCGTATAATCTGAATCATAACTACTGGATATCCGACTTCTCTCCCAGATATCTGGCTATATACTACTAAAGTTCTATCTGTAATATGCATGGGACAGGATAGAAAATTATATTTGAACATGCTTGATAAAGTGATACATAAAACAGAGGGATATATTTTCTAAAAAATATTTCTACGACTAAAATGGGAGAACAGATAGTAACCAAATTTGTTTTATAGACTACAAATGAAAAGTGCTTAGAGAATTTTTATTAAAATGCTTGAGTTAAAAATGTTCAAGTTGCTATTAAACATGAAAAAGCAGCAAATTTAACACTGGAAATCGGTCATTCAAAATAAACACACAATTTCAACATTTGTTCAGTAGTTTTTGAGCATATTTATAACTAGTTTAGGTAAGGCTCATATTTAGAGCTGATTTCATGCTGCTAAGTGCCGCTTAATGGACATTTTCTGAACTAAACTTTAAAAAAAAAAAAAAAAAAAGTAAGAAAATTTGAAACACTTTCAGATTTTAAATACACACTGAAGTGCTATATATTAAAAGAGTATCATAATTTATGCGTCATCCCTGTTTTTCTTCCTTATTCCATTAAGTTGGAAAGTGTATCCATGAGTATGCTGTATTTTTCTTCCTTGTTCCATAAAGCACATCTCTGGAATCAAAATCTATCTTAAAATCACCTACTAAACTATTTTAGAATCTTTGCCAAGTATATTCTAACTATACTTCACCATTTTAAATATTGTTTCGAATGTGCATCATAATCCATGAAAGTACCGTGTTTGTCTTTCATGGGTTCATTCCTACTTTAATGCCCTGACTCTCCCCAAGATGGCAATAATTAAACATATGCAGTTAACATAACGATTTTTTAAATTTATATGGCATAATTTAGAATTAAAATGGCGATTTGGAACAATATGTAAGTACAGCATTCAATTATTTATTTTTTTTGGGTTGGCAATTAATGAAGTTTTAAGGATTAAGTGTCTTCAAATTTCTTAACTGGTGCATTTTTCGCTAATTTGTTCACTTTAGTTCTCATCAAAGCCTTATTATCACATGGGCAAATCGGGACTTTGCCCAGGGCCTCCGGCTCAAAAAGGCCCCAATATCAAATGTTGTTCTGAAATATTCTTTATATCAAAATTTTATGAAAAATAAAACAAATTTCATAGATGGGGGCCCCCAAATTCATCAATGCCTGGGGCCCTAGTCGGTCATAATCAGGCTCTGGTTCTCATCTAGTTTTTTTGGGAGCATCGAAACTTGTGCATAATTCCTAGAGACCCACGACTGCAAAGCTTGCCAAAGTGGGGCGATTTTTTAGGTTGGCGAGAGTGGGAGTGTTAAAGTAGGAATCAACTCTTTCTTGTACCATAAAACACATCTATGGAATCGAAATCTGCACTAAAATTGCCTACTAAAACTGTATTACAATCTTTTCCAAGCTTATTCCAACTATACTTCACCATAATAAATACTGTTTGGAATAGGCATCATAATCCGCGAGTGTGCTGTGTTCGCCTTTCTTGTTAAATAAAATGCATCTTTCAAACTGAAATATATCTTAAAATCACCTACTAAACCTGTTTTGCAACCTTCGCCAAGCATAATCCAACTATCCTCTACCATTTTAAATACTGTTTGGAAAGTGTATAATCAATCTATGCATGTACTGTGTTTTCCTTCCTTGTTCCATAAAACACTTCTTTAGAATTGAAATTTATATTAAAATCGCCTACTAAAATTATTTCACAATCTTCGTCAGGTATTTTCTAACTATACTCGTAATATATGATAAATTGTCGCTTTTTGGTATCTCAAACAGTGATCAATAATCAAAAATTGCAAACCTTGTGCGACTTTCAACATTTTATTAATGCCCACCCCCCCTCCATGATATCTGGAAAACACATCTGAAAGTATCTTCACCATGACAGTTCATATCAACAAAACCTGTCTACATGATTGCATAGACAAAATTCTGTGATTGAGCGAAATAGCACCCTAGTGCTAAAAAAAAACTAAGCACATTTCATGTAGTGTCCATGTGCAAATTTGATCTTCTCATCCTTTTCAGCTGTAGACTGTTGTTTATACGGGAAGTTTAATTATAAGCACTGTGTAGTATCATTTGAAAAATATGTGCATTCAGTATATGCAGTTTCTCTCATGGTAATCCCAGTAATAATGTAATTTTACACTCTTTCTCCATGGAGTTTCTCTAATATTGTTAATTTGCTCCAGAAATCCGATAATTAACAAAACACTCCGATTATTCTATCTTCAAAATTTATTTACAGAGGCAGGGAGAAATTTTCAATTTTCATCCTTTTTCTAAATGACAATCTTTTACCGAGCATTCCTTTAGTGAAGTCTCCAATACCTAATGATTAAAAATTAATTTTTATTTTGCATATTTTAAAATTTTTTTGCATATTTTTAAAATTGACAAATTTAGTTATTTAAATTCATTTATGCTTTTCTGCAAGTTTTAATTCATTTTTGAAGTTAAGTCTACTTAAAATATGTACATTTAAAATGTGCTTGTGAAATAGTATTTATTAATGAAAATTATAACATGGCTGCTTGTGCAGACAGCCATGTTGCAACATGGTATTTTACTAGTTTAAAATAGTTGTTTTAGTTACTACTACAGTATTGTGTATGGCTATCACTACCTACATAATGAAAATCAATATTACATTATTAAAATAGAAAAAAGCATTAAGCCTATGTTTGGAAAAAATTAACTCATCTATCATAGGTATCTTATCAAAATAGATATCTTACTCTTAAATAAATAAAAAAAAGTATGCATTTCTTTGTGAAAATAATCTGCAATTATAGATACATTAATAAATGTGTCATGGTTAAAATTTATCTGCTTCTGCCAGTAGTGCACACATAAAAAGAATATTTTAACTTTTTACATTTTAAGTAACATTTTTTATGTACATATACGTAAAAAGATTTAGTTTTTGTATATTATAAGTCAATTATTAAAAAATACTTCAATGAGGTGTAAAACCACTTTTCAATTTATTGTTCTGATGTCATTATATATATATATAAAAAATAGAAAAACACTTGATACTTGATAACTAAATACGTGTTGAGTGCTGGATATCCGATCGGATATCCATATCCGGTAACCAAAGGAGCTTCGGATATCCGATATCCAGCAAAATCACTGTCCATGAAATCCCTAATACTATATTTTAAAATCTTAAACATCAATTATAATACCTCATCATTTTAAAAACATGTAAACACCCCCTGCTTTTACAGCAGTTAGACCACGGATGGGCAGAAAAACCTAAATCATAAACACTTTTCAGCCTTGTTGAAAGGTATTGCAAACAATTTAGAATCATTAATAATAGTTAAGAAATTACGATAATTTCCTAATGAAAAATTCAGTCAACCACAAAAAATAGGTAAAAATATTGAGTGTGTTCAGGACTTTTTGCCACCACTATATATTTTTAATGAAATTTCAGTCTTCATATAATTTTATAACTACTAGTATTAGGTATATGGGAAAGTAATGTCCTTTTTTTTACATAAAATTCAAACAAATAAATTTAAACAAGAAATGAATTACAAACAAACTGAGCCTAAGACTCATATTTGTTAAATTTTAAAGCGAGAATTTTATAGCTATTTTTTTTTTTCTTTCAAGAAAAATGGCCACCCTCCCCCTTTACCCTTTTCAACTTATACCCTCCTCTGAGGATTATATTCAAAATGTTCTGAAATGGATTTTTAGGTGTTTGTGAGAGTTGTAATTTACAGGAAGAATTTAAAGGATATATTTTTTCTTCTTTGAGATTACGGAAGATATATTAAATGTCAAAAGAGCGTTTCAGTCCCCTCTCACCTGTATATTGCAAATTTTGGATAATGCTCTCCAATCTAGCACTTACGCTAAAAAACTCACATGCCAAAACTTGTATTATTAGATTGAATAGCTTTGGCTAGGCAAAATATTAACATACGAAAAATGGACAGAACTTTCCCTTAGACCTAATATTTAATTTTGTTGACAAAACAGAACTACTTTTTAGTTACCACTGCATTAAGTACTGTCACACATTATTTTTCCTCAATCTTATTTATTTTATTTATTATTTTTTTGATAATGTGATTTTTTTCCTTCTTTTTAATACGTTCCTGAAAACACTCCCTTCGTTCCAAAATTTAAATTTGATTTTCACAATTAAAAATGTATTATACATTCAATACTTAATTTATAATAAATTTTGTTTGTCCAATGTGTTGTTACACAAATATGATGTACTGCAGACACAATCTAAACCATTTGCTTGCGTATGTTGACAAACCGGTCAACAAAACCATATAAGCTGAGATTTTTAACAATATCTTAATTAAATGCAAGTAAGAAAATATCTTCTTTTCGATCATGTCGCATCAATAATCACTGAGGTTTAAAACTTGGTTTAATGTTGAAAATACACACTCTGTCATATATACTGCAGTGGTTGTGAAGCAGGTTTTAAGAACTCTTTTTTAAAAAATCTCTCAACTTTTGAAATTGATTTTAACTTCAGATTTTCATTTTTTCAAATTTATCTTCTGTCGATTTTGCAAATTTGGGAGTAGGGTAAAATTTTAAAGAAAGGGGGGGGGAGGGTTCCAAAGGGTTTTTGTGAGTGTGGGCAATTTTTTTTTTTTTTGGGGGGGGGGGGGGGGAGGGCACTGCCTCCAGAATTGTAACCCATAATTGCAAACCCCCGGCTAAGTGCCTGTAACTGCGGGACGTATAATAAACTAATTATTAATAGTAATTTACTAACTTACATATATAACATGCTTACACGAATATAAAAGGGGCTGTAGCCCACCCTAGAAAATCAGGCCAGTTATGCCAATGGGGTGGGGGGATAAATTTTGTGGTTATAATTTAAATCAATAATAAAACAACAGCATTTAAGAATAATTGTAATCATATTAACCTCTTTACTTCCACAAACAAAACAACTTGTCAAACTTCTGCTCATATTTTGAGCATGAAACAAAACAGAAAAGTTTCAAATGTTTGTAGCATTAAATTACTGCAAAAACACAACTAATTTTGTTTTCTTCCTTTTGAATGCAAGCACAAAGTAATATAAATAAATACTTTGTTTAAAAACACATGTTAAAAAAGGTAGTACTTATAAGTTACTTGGTGATTACCAAGTGCTAAGTACATTTTTTACGTATGTTTTTATAGTTTTTATTTATATTATCTTTTAACACCAGTTTTTTGAGTGTTTTTCATTAAGCACTAAGTGGTTTAATTAATATTCCAAACCTTATAAATTCATTTTTACGTTAATCACTAGACCCCTTAAAAAGAAAAATCATAATCTCCATTAGTCTAACTAAAAATACATGAAATGTCAGGAGGATCTCACAATATTATTGTATCTATCTATCTCTCTCTATATATATAATTTCCAAATGGGAAACATTTTATTTTATCTATAAAATCAGTGTAGCAAATTAAATAACTCTGTGTAAAACACAAATTATTTCATGTGTTTTATATACCTTATTGTTATTTAACTGAATTTGTCATGCTTTGCTTGTGTGATTACTTAACTACTTTAAATGTATACACAACATTGAAATATATATTTTTAAACAACTTTTTCAAATTAGCATAATATTGCAATTCCACATCTTTCTCAAGTAAAGAATTTGATTACAAGAGATTATATAATTATTTGTTACAATACAATTTAAGTAATGTCAAACTTTAGCCACTTTAAGCAAAAAATATAAAAATAAAAAAAAAATAAAAAAGGACTATAAGCCATAAAAATAAGTGATAAAATAAAAGACATAAATCTGCAGAATAAAGAATTAAGCATACTTTTTTCAATTGCGAAGTTAATAATCAATCTACTTCTATTGCATCTCTTTAGATAATTGCGACTGCAACATTAAAAAAAAAGAAATATATAATATTGAAAGAATAAAATTTGAAATAAATTAAGAGTAAATAAAGACAACGATGTAAAATTATAGAAACAAGATCTCCTAAATAACATAATTCATTTTTAAACATTACTTACTAAACGCAGGATCATTATACGTATCGTCCAAATATAAACAAATGAAACGGTGGTGAAAATAAGAGACTTATTCATTTTAATGAACGGATTAAACTGATCAACTTGGTGGTGAATGTTTTTATTGGCTAATTTCTGCATACAAATCCGAAATATCCAATAAAATGCTGCATAGCTCTTGGCGATTGTCTTATTTTCACCACCGAGATCAACTCCATAGAATGGGAACCGTACTAAAAACATAACCCAGTTTCCGCCTGGTTGCTGTGGCAACGAAGGGGGGGAACTCCAGTAAAGGGGGAAAAACGGTGGTGAAAATAGTCGCTGCCGTGTGAGAGACAGGTATGTTTGAAGTTCAGACAACCAGGACAACTTACATATATTTATTACGCCGACACAGCTTGAAATCTGCTGACGGCGAATTCAGTTTTAATGTGGCTGTAGCATTTGCGCATATCGATGTGACGTCATTTTTTTTCTTTCTTTTTTTTTCGGAGTTACTAAACAACTCAACTTTTGTAAACGTTTATTTGTTTTATTTTTCAGTGTCTATGGTTTTTGTTTGCAAAAATAGTGAAGTTTCGCACCCCTCACTTTTTCAACTGCAACAACAACAACAATAGTCAAGTTTAAAATAGAAAAAATTAGTAATCATTCATTTTAAAAACTACAGTATGAATTAATAAGACCTAGTAAATATTAAAATCAACACAAATTATTTGGTAATTGACAGGATACGATACTTCACTTTTAGCAAGTATTCATATTATGTGTTAATATTTATGTTTCACAGCAGAATGCACTATGTGGACAAATAGAGATGATGATACACTTGATGTCAGAGTAGATTTGTCTTATGAACTGAATTCTGGATCCTCCAAAAAAGAACTAGCATATTTGTTTTCCCAGCAAGCTTACGAAGTTATAGACTTTAGTAGCCAGTATGGTACGGAAAGCGCATTGTCTTACACGGCTGAGAATATACTAGGTCCTTCTGCTATCTATCCATTATATGGAGATCATGCCCATTCATTTCATTTTGTATGTCATTTTAACTTAGTATGGTATTAATTTAATGCTTATAGTTATGATTCATTGAAATGTATGGCTCTTGTTTTCTGTTAAGTTATAATAGTTCATTGATAAGTCAAAGCTCAACGAAATTCCCAGTGCAGTAATCTCTGCATTCAAGTGTCCCATTTTTCTATGTAGTTGCGAAGGCGGATTCAGTGGCGCAGAGAGGGAGGGGGAGCAGGGGGAAAATCCCCAGGGCCTCAGCTTGTGAAGGGCCCCCACTTTTGCTGTTTATATGATACTTAATTGTGTGTTGTCAATTTTGTGAAAAAAAAAAAGTCCGAATTCATATTATGTCCCCGGATGTTTCAAATTAATTTTTGAATGAAATTACAAAAAGACAGCTAGAGCATAAACCACTCACTTGACAAACGCGAGGAATGTTAGTGATTGAGTCTTCTTTTGCAAGAAAAGTAAACATTGACGGCGTTATTCAACGGTTTGCCATGACTAAAAGTAGAAAGGATTTATTTAACAAGAAATCATTTTTTCCCGAGACACATTGTTAAATAGTAGAAGAAATGGTATAGCCAGAGGAGAGACTATGGGCCCACCCAGTCTCCGAAAATTTGAATTTTCCTTAACAAAATGTTAAAGATCAAGACTTTCAATAAGAAATTTTGAAATTTCCACTTTTTTGGATGCCTGCTTGCATGGAAGTATGAATAAAAATATTAATTTTTTATTCATACTGTGGTAACATGCCATGCAAAAATGTTAACGTTTCAAATACAGTTTCTCTATGGAGGTGACGAAGCCTTCAAAACAAAATGTTGGTATAGAGCATGGATGTTTATTAAAGTATAATACTGTTATAAATTAATACTTTTAATTCTATTAATAACTTTTCAATTACTATTAATTTAAAGTTTCTCTAAATGATTAATAATTTTAATAAGGTATAAATGATTGATTTTCCTTAAAAAAACGACATCAAATACGACATCAAAAGGATTTCTGGATAGCAAAGGGACCCCAAAGATTTTATCCCCGGGGCCCCGACTTGGCTCTCTGCGCCTCTGGGCGGATTAAGCCTATTGGAAGGCCCTGATGGTAACATTTTTGAGGTTTCTATACCGAAGCTCATTGGTGTAAATAAGTATGTAACATTCTAGGAGGAAGGGGTGTTTCCTTCTGTAGAAAGTACTATTTTTAAATCGGTGATATCTGAATTTTCTTGAATTAAAAGGGGTTAGTTCCACCGCCACCCAGTAGCGCAGCCAGAATTTTTTTTTAGGGGGGGTCCAGAACTCGGGAGATCAGACCCCCCCTCCCCTTAAATGATCATGTTGCTGTTCACAGGGCCCCCGTAAATGACACCCATATAAGTTTTTCTAGGGTAAGGGGGGGGGAATGGTCGTCTCAGACAGGCACTCAGCAGTCATCCCTTCCCCGAAGAAATGTTTCACGAATTTTACCTTTACAGAAAACATTTGAAATTTTACCCTCAGGCCCCCAGAAAGCGCAGAATCAGTGGGAATACCTATATTCCCCCCCCCCCAGTGGCAGACTTTGCTCTTGAGAGGCCCGAGGCGCAACTCAATTTTGAGGCCTCCCTCCTCCAAAAAAAAAAAAAAAAATCACTAACTCTAACTCCTTTACATTATTACTAATTATTTTAAAATGCTTTAATTCCTTTTATATGTGGTTTATGTCTACAAACCAGGGCCTGACTTTCGCTATAACACTTTTGTGCCCAGGGCACTTTTCAGATTTTGTGTCCTTTAGCTGGCTCAATTTTTGTGCCCCTGTATATCGTGTTAAACTCAATTTTTTGGCTTATTTCTCCATGTGTGCCCAGGGCACGAGCACCAAGTGTCCGTCCGATAGTCAGGGCGTGCTACAAAAGGAGTATTAAAATTTTAAAATAATTTGGACTATATTCCGTATACGGTGCTTTGTTTACATATCAATGGTTTGTTTACAAATCATTGGCAAACAATCTGACGCGAGAGTGAGCGATGCACCGCCAACTGCCGGTGGTAGTTGTGACTGGCAACCATAAAGAATACGTGTTTCGTCAGGTTTGGGAATTTGAAATTGTTTGCGTTATTGATGGAAGGGAATGAAATGTGTTATGTTAATATAAGAAAAGAATTTGTGTGTGTTTGTTAGAAATATAGTACGTTATAAGCCGGTGGGTGTTGGGGACATTTCTGAGCGGTTATTTAAAAAAAAAAAAAAAATAGAGGTAAGTGCTCTTTTTTAACGAATCTTTGCAATGTTTAAGGTTTTTAATGTGAATTTTAAATTGATATTTGAAGTGTTTATGTTTTCGTAAGTGCTATTTACGTGCTATTCTAATCATACTGACTTTATAAGAGGTGTACAACTAGGTTGTTTAATCCACCGATGTTTTTTTGAGTTGAAAACGGGCCAGTGTTTGCCCAGTTTACATTAGCTGTACAACTAGGTTGCTTAGTTCACTGTTGTTTTTTTTTAGTTAAAAACGGTCCACTGGTTGCATAGTTTACATAGCTGTACAACTAGGTTGCTGAATCCACTGAGGTTTTTTTAGTAAAAAACGGTCCACTGGTTGCATAGTTTACATAGCTGTACAGCTAGGTTGCTGAATCCACTGAGGGTTTTTTAGTTAAAAACGGGCCACTGGTTGCCTAGTTTAGATAGCTGTACAGCTAGGTTGCTGAATCCACTGAGGTTTTTTTAGTTAAAAACGGACCACTGGTTGCCTAGTTTAGATAGCTGTACAACTAGGTTGCTGAATCCACTGAGGTTTTTTTAGTTAAAAACAGACCACTGGTTGCCTAGTTTAGATAGCTGTACAACTAGGTTGCTGAATCCACTGAGGTTTTTTTAGTAAAAAACGGTCCACTGGTTGCATAGTTTACATAGCTGTACAGCTAGGTTGCTGAATCCACTGAGGTTTTTTTAGTTAAAAACGGGCCACTGGTTGCCTAGTTTAGATAGCTGTACAGCTAGGTTGCTGAATCCACTGAGGTTTTTTTAGTTAAAAACGGACCACTGGTTGCCTAGTTTAGATAGCTGTACAACTAGGTTGCTGAATCCACTGAGGTTTTTTTAGTTAAAAACGGACCACTGGTTGCCTAGTTTAGATAGCTGTACAACTAGGTTGCTGAATCCACTGAGGTTTTTTTAGTTAAAAACAGACCACTGGTTGCCTAGTTTAGATAGCTGTACAACTAGGTTGCTTAATCCACTGAAGTTTTTTAGTTAAATACGGTCCACTGTTTGCTCATTTTAAATTGCCTGTTACTGAATTGCAGACTTACAAGTCATGCAGTGACAATGAATAACTACCACGACCCATTTTATTAAACATTCATGATAAACTGTTTATCATAAATATGTATTTTAAGTTTTAAGCTATAATTAGCCATAGATTCTTGTAACATTTTATTCAATTTAAAAAATATTTTTTTGCAGTTTGTATTAAATGGGTAGGTCAGTGTCTAGACCCACAGTTGTTATGGCCATAGCTCTTCCCGTTTTGATTGAAATGTTTTACTGTAAAAGTATTATTTTATTCATGATCAGGAAAAATGAACAAAAATTTCTCAGATAAGTTCATTTATAAAATGTAAATTTATTTAATATAATTAAAATTGCATATATATGATACGCAGCTCATCATACTTAATTAAAAAACATATCAATTAAAATAAAAAATATTTTAAAGTTAAATTTAAATTGTTTTAATACTTGGTGTCGGACGTAAACACTGTTTATACGTTACACTGTATATTACACTGTTTATACATTTTATAAATGAACTTATCTGAGAAATTTTTGTTCATTTTTTACGTCCGACACCATGGAATTGCCCATCATCACTTCCGATATAAATATTTCTTTTTCTTTAGAAAAGTTTCGAAAATCCAAGAAAAGTGAAACATGTATAAAAGCATCCTGTTCTTAAAGTATAGTAAAGTGAGATAAATCACTTGAGGAAACTAACTGGCACGTTTTTGACAGTAAGTAGGACACGGGTGGCCAAACCATGTTGCATGTGCCAAACTTGATGCAATGCATGATTTCAAATCCTTGAGCGTAAAGGGAAACGAGGTAGAAAAAAGTGATCAGCTACCCTTCAGTCTAATGCTCTGCAAAGTTTCTTATTAGTATCTAGATGGTGTAATATGTCTATCATCATAAATCTCACAAAGAACCAGCACATAAAAAATGTATTAATTTATTATGTTAATTAAAATGAACAACAGTATTACTAAAAGTTAACAGCTGATAAACGGGCACATATCCAGAAAAACAATTTCGGGGGGGGGGGGGTGTCCAAACGGTAAAAAAGGCTTAATTTTTCACAGAAAGACCATGTCATTATCATTTTAGTAACAAAAATGAATATTTTGGGGGTGGGGGGTCCCGACCCCCCCCCCTTTCAATTTATCCTTGCTGATAAACACCAGCTCAATAAAAATTTTAAAACACTAGCATTATCAGACCCTCTGACATTTCAGAAAAAAAAATGGCCCAGCCATTTATTTAAAATTTTTTTTTTTTATCTAAACTTGGAAGGAGATGCAAACTCCCATCTCCACACAGAAGTGGCTCTTCTACAGCAAAAACAAAACTACTGCTTATACATACCAACAGATGTTTCTAGAACCATCCAAGTTTAGCTGCATGCCCAATAGTGGGAAATTAGTCTAATAGTTCATTTTATGTGATGCAGACAGGGTTGTAATAATTTTGCCCAACTGGGTTTTTTCAAAATTTCAACTTTAATTCTGCAGATAATACATCTCTCAATATCAGTATACTACTTGCAAAATTTATAAGCAGCTCCCACCCCTCCTATCACACCACCAATGCCTAAGAAAAAAAAAAAAAAGAAAAAAAAAATCAGAAATAGTACTTCACATTGGCATAAAAACTTTCAAGAGAAAATTTTTATGCTTATCTGAATTAAAATGAATAAGGATTTTTTTTAACCATAAAGAATCATTAGTTTAAAAGTTCTAACTAAGCACTATTATATCACTGTTAAAATCATTACTGAGAATCAATTTATCTAGAGAAAGCCATTATTGGAGCTGTTATTGTTATTGATTTATACATTTTTTCATGTATGATTAATAATTGTAATTAGTTATTACTATTAATTTAACCATTTTTTATTTATAATTGATTTTTGTAATCAATTATAGTTGCTTTAAGTTGTATTTAGTAATTAGCATTTTTTTTTTTTTAATATTCTAAAACCCCATCCTTTCCTCTGAAAAAACCCAGTGGGTTGGGTTTTTTCTGAAAAAAACACTGATTTTTAACAACCCTTGATGCAGGCACTTTAACACCAGCGCCCAAGCCTGTCACTCTGTTTGTGTGGGGCTACAAACCACCAGAACACAACCATGATATATCAAACATATGGCATTGTAAGCCAAAATGGCTACCATAAGGGATTATGATCTGATTAATGAGAGGGTGTGTAACTTCTCCAGAAGGGATTAAATGCTGGATAAAATTATGGAATATCAAATTATTTCAGGGATAATGAACTTCTGTTAAACATTTATAAGATTTTAAACTATTTTAATTAGAGTAAATAATATATGTTAGCTTGACAAATGTAACTATTGTACAAATGGATATACAGTCGAGTTCCAAAAATCCGCCGACCTAAAATCCGCACACCTTCTCTGATGTAAATAATGAAATTTGCAGTCATCTGCCAGTGTTGAAATTGTTGAAAAGTATCTTGAATCCAGATAAATATACTAATAAAGATGATGTAAATTTTGGTAATAATAATAAAATCTATCTAATAAAAGTTTAAAGTTAGGAGTAGAATACCATACACTTTTAGAACAGCAAAGTCCTGTAACAAAACAAGAATTAATGATAGTTTACAATATCCAAAAATAAATAAATAAAAGAAATATATACAAATTTAAAAAAGTGTAACTTTTTCAAAATTAGCGAACGGAATTTTTTCTTAACGGTCTCTTATATCCAACCTTATTTTGATTTTTTTCATTTATCTTGCCCACTTATCTCTAATAGATAAAGAATTATCGATTAATAGATAAAGTATTCTCTCAGCAAAGGAACTTGAAATTGCACCTTATTACTTACACAGGAGAGAAACCATATGTGTGTGATATTTGTAAGAAGGCATTCACCCTGAAAGGAACCTTGAATATACATCTTCGTGTTCACAGTGTGGAGAAACCATACGTGTGTGACATATGTGACAAAGCATTCACTCAAAAAAATATCTTGAATGTGCATTTTCTTATACATAGAGAAAAACCTTATGTCTGTGACATATGTAACAAAGCATTCTGTAAGAAAGGAGATTTGAATGTGCATCTTCGTACTCACACAGGAGAGAAACCCCATGTGTGTGACATATGTCAGAAGGCATTCTCTGACAAAGGACACTTGAAGAGACATCTTATACACTCAGGAGAGAAACCTCATGTGTGTGATCTGTGTAACAAAGCATTCACCCTGAAAGGAGATATGAATAAACATCTTCTTACCCACACAGGAGAGAAACCCCACGTGTGTGACATATGTCAAAATACATTCCAATATAAAAAAGACTTGAATAGACATCTTCATTTTCACATAGAAAACAAAGCTCATGTGTGTAAAATATGTCAAAAAAGATTCTCCCAAAGACAAGACTTGGATACACATCTTCTTATCCACACAGAAGAGAAACCTCATGTGTGTGACAAATGTAACAAAGCATTCTGGAAGTAAGGAGATTTGAATAGACATCTTCTGTCCCACACAGGAGAAAAAACCCATGTGTGTGACATATGTCAAAAAGCATTCTCCGATAAAGGATACCTGAATAGACGTCTTCATACTCACACAGGAGAGAAACCTCATGTGTGTGACATTTGTCAGAAGGTTTTCTCTGATAGCGGAAACTTGAATGCGCATCTTCTTCCCCACACAGGTGAGAAACCCTATAAGTGTGACATATGTCAAACTCTGATGGATTAAAATTGAATATACATTTTCGTGCTCACACGGAAGAGAAGCCCCATGTGTGTGAGATGTGTCAAACGGCATTCTTTCATAAAGCATACTTTGATAGACATCTGCTTGCTCACACAGGAGTAAAAAAAACAGAGTAAAAAAAAATACTTGTTTGATGCATTTGAACTCATCTGTGAAAAAACTGACACATGATGTGCTGAAGTTTGACCAACCCTGCAGCAGGTGGTTAGTGGTGGTTAAACAGTTTTAACAATCCTATCAAAATCTCCCCTTTTGGCATAGTTTTTGGGAGCGAGTGTCAAAACCCTAAAATTCTCTTCTGAATTTTATAAAAAATCAGAATATCATTTGGAAATCTTTAATTCTATAGAGCTATATACATTGAAGCTTCATTATGTTGCGTAGCTGTCAAAAATTTCTGGAGAGTTTGTTAGTATTGATAATAGCCAATCATTATTTCAGTTGCAAATTATACCTAATGCCAGACAGTATTTATAATGTTATAGTGGTTTATACAGAATAGCAACAGATTAAATTTATGCACATTTAAGTAAAAATTTAGACTCATCAAAAATTTTTAGACAACTTACGATTCAGTCATGGAATACTAATTTAGCTTTAGCAAAGCTGCCCCCTAAAAATATTCATAAATCATGACATAAGATTTTAAATAATTTTTTATATTCATAAATCTCGAACACTATCTTAGCATGACAAGTAATTTGAATGCACAAATGACAATTAATATGTTTCTTATCAAAGCATTCAGTGTCAGTATTCAATAGCTAAATCATAATAAAATTAAGCTTGATACCGTTTATGTTATAATTTATGTAATTTTTAGTGTAATTACATATATATAAGTTAAACATTGGAGCAACAGCCTCTATGCAGGGCCAAGGCCTGTGCTGCCCAACCACTGGCTCTGGGGCACAGGAGCGCATGCCTTGGTCAGGTGATCAGCCTGACGCAAAGCCCCCAGTGTTTAACTCCCAAGCAGTCCTCATTTTATCGACCCACTCATGCGAGGAAAGGTTGAGTCAACCTTGTCCAGCCCGTGAATCGAACCCCGCACCTGTGGCATGGCAGTGCAGTGCTCTACCATTAAGCCACCAGGCTTCTAATTACATATATACACAGACATGCTACTTTTCCGCCTAATAGTGGAATTCCGCCTTTTCAGCGTGAAATTTTATCATCCCTGGGATCGATGCAAATATGCATTAAAATTTTCGACCATGTGTGTGTGTGTGGGGGGTCTTTGCCGTCTGAAAACGTATTCGAACCTGGCATTATATCATCGGCTAACGACAGTTTATGCCTATGTATTTTTTTATCATTTTGTTTTATACATGCGCCTATGAAATTCCTTCCATTTCTTTCTACTGCTTTCTAACAAAACACAGTTCGTGAACACGTGACGCACTTCATCGCTCCCTAGGAGGGAGGAGGGGAGGAGAAACACCCAACCCAATTCACCGAGCGGGCGTGGGGCGAAAATTTTTTCTGTTATCGCATTGGACGGATTGAAAGAAAAGCTCGAGGAGCAATGTTGCCAGATCACCGGAAATTTCTCTCACAAGAGGGAGAAGTCATTTTAAGGGATTTTTTTCAATTTGCTGAGGTTGAGAAACTTCTTTGGCCGCTCTTCTATCCCGAGTTACATCCACCTTTTCCCCTAGGAAAGGGGAAGGAAAGAAGTTAACCTAATACAATTAATACGTCAGTACGTGGAACGTGGCAAAATCTTTAGTAGTGACTGGATTGGAATTGTGTTAATTTCGTAATCATTAGACGAAATTTTTAATTTTGTGAAAATGGCAAACGTCATTTCTGATAGTTCGAGATTCTGCGATATTGATAAAGATGCAAAAAATAAGTTTGTTTGCGATTGGTTAACACTAATTGTTAATTTGAAACTTGGAGAAGATGAAAAGGATGTGCGAGTTGGTGACTGCATTAATAAAGTTGATGTATGCGGAAAAGCACTTTGCGGTCTTTGTGTGGACTATATAGATTACGGGAAAAAAGGATATGCACGTATAATTCAACATTTGGAAACTAAGAAACATAACGAGAAAGTTTTTCAAAAGGAAAAGAATTATACTTTGTCAAGTATTTTTTTTTCTTCCAAGCCATCAACCTCTTCTGCTTCATCATCAGATATAAATGATGTTCCTTCAATTAATGTACCTATTTGTGACAGAGTTTCCAATTCAGAGGCTTTAATTTTAGGAGTTCTTGCAGAACACAATTTGCCTTTTTCTATGGCTCCTGCGCTAGTTGAAGTTAGCAAGACGTTAGCAGAAGACAAAAAAGCCCTAAACCACCTAACGATGAAGCGTGCATCAGCAGCTTATAAAATGAGATTCGGCGTGGCTAAAACATTTCTTGAGTCAACCATTGACAATTTGAAGAATACGAAATTTTCTTTGAACATCGATGAGGCTACAAGTAATAATAATATGAAGGTGCTTTCAGTACTTTGTAGTTATTTTTCTACAAAAATAAATAGAATCATCGTGGAACACTTAACATCCGTTAAAATTTTTTATTTGGGAATACCTTATTCCCCCGTACACGATATATATTTCGGTTACACACATAACCATCATCAGTCGTTTCTGGATCTCACACTAATGGCGGCTTCCTCTTCTATCTCTTCTCTCTTCTTCCGGAATTTTCGATGAATGACGTCATCCCATGATCGGTCGATTGTATGAAGCGCATCGTTGATGCTGCCATCTGTCGTCACTATTTCCAAGCTCTCACGAATGTAGGCATATATACTATTTTTAAAGTTGGCTATTTTTTTAATATTTTTAAAATCAATGGTAATGGGCTCTTCCAAAGCAAAACGGGCCAGAGCGGTACTTTGTTTCTGGAGGTTAATGTCTTGAAAATGTTCGTTTTTTCGCTCTTTAATTTTCCTCTTTGTAACGCCGATGTAGCAATTTTCTTTATTAGTATTGTTTGACAAAAAATTAATTTTATAGATCCCTGCGGTTTCGATGGGGTTGATTGGGTCTTTTTCCGATCTAATGCGCTGAAAAATTGTTTTATTAGGTTTAATTGGAATACGGAAGTTCTTTTTACTGGCGATATTAGAAAGTTTATTGGCTATCCCTCGGCTAAAGGGGATAGCGGTAGTAAAACGTGGTTTATCTTTTTGACGGTTGTCTATAATATTTAATTTACGTTGCCTTGCTTTGAAAACTTTATCGAAAATTTCTCGAGGGTAGTTGGCGTCTTGACATTGTTTCCTTATGAAAGCAATTTCTTTTTGAAGGAGGTCGGTGTTAGAACAAACTTTGAAAGCGCGGTCGATATAGGAACGAATAGCGGCAATTTTATAGTTGAAAGGGGTTTTAGATTTAAAATTTACTATATTAGTATTACAAGTAGGTTTTCGAAAAATGGTGGTCTCAATGAGATTATTGTTTCTGGTTATGTTCACATCTAAGTAATTGAGGCTATTATTGATTTCTTTTTCGTAGGTAAATTTAATGTTCGGGTCTATGGCATTAAGTTGATTGATCAAATTATTTTCTTCATTATTGTGGGTGGTAAGGATAGCGAAGATATCGTCGACATAGCGAAGCCAAAGTTTGATGGTACTATTGTGTGTCTGTTTAATCTGTTCCTCAAGGATTCTCATTTTCCAGTCGGCAATTATTCCGGATATGGGGGAGCCCATGGGGACTCCTTGTATTTGTTGGTAGAAGTGATTATTATATTGAAAATATGAATTATTTAAAATTAGATTTATTGCACTAGTTAGGGTGTTAATTATGTCTATATCTTTAAAACTACTTTGAATTTGTTTGTTAATAATTTGGTTCATTTCTTTAATATCTATTGACGGGTATAGATTTACAACATCGAAACTGACCATAATATCGTCTTCATTAAGTTTATAATCGCGGATGTTTTTAATGAAATCGTCGGTGGAAGTTAGAGTGCTGTTAGAGGGGGGTATAATTTCTTGCAATATATCCTTCATATATTTTTCAAGAGTGTAGGTGGGGCCTTCGCATTTGCTCACAATTGGGCGAAGGGAGGGGGGATTTTTATGATCTTTAAATTTAGCGAAAATCCGTGGGGCGAAATTAGCGGTATTGTTATAGTTAGGACCTTTCTGATCCGGCCAGGTACCATTTTTTATTAAAGTTTTTAGTTTATTATTGATTTTCGTGGTGGGGTCTTTGGGAAGATGTAAAACGTTTAGGCTATTGATGGTTTGTTCCATTTTTTCTTGGTAATCTTTTTTATCCAGAATAACAATCTTTCCTGTCTTGTCAGAGCTTAAGCAAACGATCTTGTTATTTTTCTTTAGGTTGCTGAGGCATTTACGGTCTTCATGATCTTTATTGAAGGTCTTCATGATCTCTCATCGCCCAATTGTGAGCAAATGCGAAGGCCCCACCTACACTCTTGAAAAATATATGAAGGATATACTGCAAGAAATTATACCCCCCTCTAACAGCACTCTAACTTCCACCGACGATTTCATTAAAAACATCCGCGATTATAAACTTAATGAAGACGATATTATGGTCAGTTTCGATGTTGTAAATCTATACCCGTCAATAGATATTAAAGAAATGAACCAAATTATTAACAAACAAATTCAAAGTAGTTTTAAAGATATAGACATAATTAACACCCTAACTAGTGCAATAAATCTAATTTTAAATAATTCATATTTTCAATATAATAATCACTTCTACCAACAAATAAAAGGAGTCCCCATGGGCTCCCCCATATCCGGAATAATTGCCGACTGGAAAATGAGAATCCTTGAGGAACAGATTAAACAGACACACAATAGTACCATCAAACTTTGGCTTCGCTATGTCGACGATATCTTCGCTATCCTTACCACCCACAATAATGAAGAAAATAATTTGATCAATCAACTTAATGCCATAGACCCGAACATTAAATTTACCTACGAAAAAGAAATCAATAATAGCCTCAATTACTTAGATGTGAACATAACAAGAAACAATAATCTCATTGAGACCACCATTTTTCGAAAACCTACTTGTAATACTAATATAGTAAATTTTAAATCTAAAACCCCTTTCAACTATAAAATTGCCGCTATTCGTTCCTATATCGACCGCGCTTTCAAAGTTTGTTCTAACACCGACCTCCTTCAAAAAGAAATTGCTTTCATAAGGAAACAATGTCAAGACGCCCACTACCCTCGAGAAATTTTCGATAAAGTTTTCAAAGCTAGGCAACGTAAATTAAATATTATAGACAACCGTCAAAAAGATAAACCACGTTTTACTACCGCTATCCCCTTTAGCCGAGGGATAGCCAATAAACTTTCTAATATCGCCAGTAAAAAGAACTTCCGTATTCCAATTAAACCTAATAAAACAATTTTTCAGCGCATTAGATCGGAAAAAGACCCAATCAACCCCATCGAAACCGCAGGGATCTATAAAATTAATTTTTTGTCAAACGATACTAATAAAGAAAATTGCTACATCGGCGTTACAAAGAGGAAAATTAAAGAGCGAAAAAACGAACATTTTCAAGACATTAACCTCCAGAAACAAAGTACCGCTCTGGCCCGTTTTGCTTTGGAAGAGCCCATTACCATTGATTTTAAAAATATTAAAAAAATAGCCAACTTTAAAAATAGTATATATGCCTACATTCGTGAGAGCTTGGAAATAGTGACGACAGATGGCAGCATCAACGATGCGCTTCATACAATCGACCGATCATGGGATGACGTCATTCATCGAAAATTCCGGAAGAAGAGAGAAGAGATAGAAGAGGAAGCCGCCATTAGTGTGAGATCCAGAAACGACTGATGATGGTTATGTGTGTAACCGAAATATATATCGTGTACGGGGGAATAAGGTATTCCCAAATAAAAAATTTTAACAGATGAATCCGCCGTATTAAATAATGTTTTATATGTTTTTATTATCACTTAACATCCGTTAATGTGATCACGGTAAGTGCAGAAAATTTATTTAGGTCTATCCAGAAATTCTTTTCTGATAATGATATTCCATGGGAAAATTTAATCTCTGTACTGATGGATTCTTGTAATGTTATGAGAGGCTCAACGACTGGATTTGAAACTAGGATTAGAACAGAAGCACCGCATTTGTTGGATATAGATGGGGATGCATGTCATCATTTCCACAATGCTTCAAAAAAATTTTGTAAGCCATATTACATGTGGTTGGAGCATTTGACAAAAGATATCTTCAATGACTTAAAATGGTCAAGTGATATTAAATTGCACCTTATAGAAATTTGTGATTTATTAAAAATCAAATTTGTTTCCCCAGTTTCTTTTATTCCACACCGTTGGTTATCATGTTATGATGCAGCACAGAACTTTATTTATTTATTAGATGCATTAACTGTCATATTTTATTCTTTTTTAAATGAAGGGGATAAAACATCATATTTTGCCATTCTATGTGCCATTTACAGGCATAAAAACATTTCTGCTTCGGATAAATCAAAAATTAAGAATATCCAGCAGAAATTATCTTTGAAAAAAATGACAGATGAAGGAATAAATAGGAAAAAACGGATCTGCAAGAAGCTGTTTACTGATAGAATTAAAACACGGTTAATCGCACATTTTTATGTAGCTGTATTACCCCTCTTAAAGAAATACGTTGTCTTGTTCCAAACCAAGGAAACCATGATACACAAGATATATGATGAACAAAAACAGCTTTTTTTAGACTTTTTGTCTTGCTTTATAGCCCAAGAACATTTGCAAATAAGGAGTACTCAAGATCTTCTTGACAAAAAATTTGATGAAAAAATTCTTTTGCCTGCAAAGAGCATGTTTCTTGGCTCAGGAACACAAGATATTTTATCTAACTGCATGAATAAAGAGACAAAAGAGTTTTTTCTTACCTGTGCCAAAGAAGCATACATTGCTTGTGCCAGTCATCTCCAAAAAACATTGCCTCTAAGCAATACATTTCTGAAATGTGATTCGGCGATTGACCCAACAGCACGAGGGCATCATGTTACTTGCCAAAGGTTACAGCAGCTAACATTGTTTCTATCAACAGTTTTGACAACTGAAGAAAAAGAAAAATTCTCTTTGGAGATTTTTCAGTATCAAGTCGATGAAAACCTACCGTCGCCAGTTGATGATTCAGGTCAAATAATACCAATAGACAGTTGGTGGTCAAATGTTTTTCTGATGCCCAAATATACTACCATGAGCAAGATTGTCAAAGCAGTATTAAGCTGTTTCCATGGACCATTGGTTGAGGGAGCCTTTAGTATGATGACAGACATCATCGATAAAAAGTCTGGCAGAATGAATATAGAAACGTATGCTTCTATACAAACAATTAAACATAAATTTCTTGCAGAGAAGAAATCTGCTGTTGAATATTTTGAGAGAAAAGACTATTTACACCATCCTGTAGATAAAAAATTGTGCCATAATTTAAGATCAGCAAGAATGCTGTATAATAAAGAGTTGGAAGCAAAGAAAAAAGTTGCGGGTAATAATAGTCTTCCACCTATGACAGAAAAAACTGCTGAGATTTCTTCTTTAGAAAAATCAAGCAGGCTAAAACACAAAAGAAAACTTGAAATGATGGTGCAAAAAATTAAAAACAAAAGATTGAAGAAGTAACTTTGAAATTAAAAATATTTTGTTTTGAGAATTCTAGTGTGTTTTCTTATTGTGTATTTTTCTTTTTCTTGTTCTTTGCTGTAAATACACTCTTAAAGTTGAGCTATTAAAATTTGAAATTCATATAACTAGTTTACATAGACAGTCTGATGTTTTGATATGCCTCAATCTTCAAATATTAAAATTATAAAGTATTTGTTATAAAAAAGTGTTACATTTATCTATTAAAAGCTATGCAATTTTGGTTTGGTGTAGTTCAAATTCATTTGGTATGGTATTATTTTAGTTTTGCTAGCAACGATAACGTTGCGCGAAATTTTCAGCCTTTTTTTCTGAAGATGTGTAGCATGTCTGATATATACATTAATGTAAAATAAAATATCAGGTTGTAACGAAAATTTTCCGCCAAATCTGCTTGACGCAGCTCATGCGGCACCCAGCGATTGAACTTGTACGTCATAGTCCTTGTTTTGAACTTTAGGTACCAAACCTTCACAGTGTCATATGATACAACAGTAGTACCTAAAGCTGTACACATAATTCGTTGACATTCTGTAGCTGACTTTTTGCAACTGAATTGGATGTAAATGATGTTTTTAACCCGGTTAGTTTCATTTGAGACACATTGTACTTAATGATAACAATATATTTTTTACAGATTTCACTGTACGGTGTTCTAAAGTAAATCTCTTTTTTTCCAAATCCCAAAAAGAGTGTGGAAAGATATGAGGAAACATGCCAACGGAACTGTTTGTGAAGATCATATTTGCGGTGGCGAAAAACTTTTGTTACAACCTAATATATTAGATTTAATTTCATTAAGTTTGTAGTTTAATATTTGAAATCAAATGTTACGAACTGCTGATAAAAATGACATGCATTAGATGCTTGGCATTTTAGGACAGTTTTCTACATACTGGAAACCAGTTTTTGACATTAAAAAAAAAAAACTCCAACCCTGCTTTTATCATAAATGTTAATTTTCTTTTTTTTTTTAAATTATATTTTGACTTATTTACTTTTCTTACAGATTACACAGTTTGCCTAAAGAAGTTTCCAGATCTATACTGTTGGACTTCCTTTCAGTATAGCTAAGGAGATTTTAAAATCAGACCTGAATGCATTCCTAGAAAACGTTATAAGTTTATCTTACGTATTGCTTCACATGTTTCAAACAAGCTAAGTCTTAACAGAATGCCATTCTTTAAAGATAAGGAAACTCTTATTTTTTGCCTTAGTCTCTTAATTCAGCAGTTGCCATGTGTTAATATAGATTGACAGTACTGGTGCATCCTTTTAGGAAGCTTTGATCAAAAGATTTTTCATTACAACATTGAGGAAAGAATTGCAAGACAAAAAGGCAGAATATTTTGGTTGCAAAAGCACTGCTACACATTTACTTTCAGGGATTTATAATTGTACTCCCATGGATATGAAAATCAGCATAAGTAGTTTGAGCCAAATGACAGTGCCTCAGCATCCACATTTGAAGATTTGTTCTAATACTCATGGAAACAAAAGAGACTTGTGTACCAACACATATAAAAGGGCTTATGCGTGTAACCAATGTAACAAAGTATTCTCTCAGCAAGGGAACTTGAAATTGCACCTTATTACTCACACAGGAGAGAAACCATATGTGTGTGATATTTGTAAGAAGGCATTCTCCCTGAAAGGAAACTTGAATGTACATCTTCGTGTTCACAGTGGGGAGAAACCATACGTGTGTGACATATGTAACAAAGCATTCACTCAAAAAAATATCTTGAATGCGCATATTCGTATACATACAGGAGAAAAACCTTATGTCTGTGACATATGTAACAAAGCATTCTGTAAGAAAGGAGATTTGAATAGACATCTTCTGTCCCACACAGGAGAGAAACCCCATGTGTGTGACATATGTCAGAAGGCATTCTCCGATAAAGGACACTTGAAGAGACATCTTCTTATACACTCAGGAGAGAAACCTCATGTGTGTGACCTGTGTAACAAAGCATTCACTCTGAAAGGAGATATGAATAAACATCTTCTTACCCACACAGGAGAGAAACCCCACGTGTGTGACATATGTCAAAATGCATTCCAATATAAAAAAGACTTGAATAGACATCTTCATTCTCACATAGAAAACAAAGCTCATGTGTATAAAATATGTCAAAAAAAATTCTCCCAAAGACAAAACTTGGATACACATCTTCTTATCCACACATTAGAGAAACCTCATGTGTGTGACATATGTAACAAGGCATTCTGTAAGAAAGGAGATTTGAATAGACATCTTCTGCCCCACACCAGAGAGAAACCCCTTGTGTGTGACATATGTCAGAAGGCATTCTCCGATAAAGGAAACTTGAAGAAACATCTTCTTACCCACACAGGTGAAAAATCCCATGTGTGTGACATATGTCAAAAAGCATTCTCTGAGAAAGGATGCTTGAATAGACATCTTCGTACTCACACAGGAGAGAAACCTCATGTGTGTGGCATATGTCAAAAAGCATTCTCCGATAAAGGAAACTTGAAGAAACATCTTCGTACTCACACTGGAGAGAAACCCTATGCGTGCGACATATGTCAAAAAGCATTCTCTGATAAAGGATACTGCAATAGACATCTTCATACTCATGCAGGATAGAAACTTCATGTGTGTGACATATGCCAAAAGGCATTCTCCGATAAAAGAAAACTGACTAAAACACCTTCGTATCCACATCTGTGTGTGAACTGTGTAAGAATGTATTTTTGCAGGAAATATGCTTGAATAAGCATTATTGAATAAATTAGAGGAACCTTATATATGTGAAATATGTGCTGAAAGCAGTCTACTATGATAACTTTTGTATTTTTGCTATTGTATGTTGTTTCTTGATGCTTAAGAAAATTGTTTATTATTTATTTAATTCTAGTTTGAATTTTTTTATTATATTTTTTTGGAGGTACTATGGGATAAAGAAAACCTTAATTCAGATATGTATAATTTTTACTAGAGATGTAATGAATAGCGATTTGACGGAATGGCCGAATACTGAATATTTAGCCAATAGCTCAAGCCGAATAATAAATTTTTTAAAATTTCATTTTAATTATAAATATTGCTTTTCAATTTTATAAATAAATATTAATTAAAATTCATTTTATATTATTTGTAGGTACTTAGAAACATACAGCAATATATTATCTGTAAAACTAATAACAGCATAATTATATTTTGAGATATTAATAATTCAATAAATATACTATGGTAAATTTGATTAATCTGGTAACTATACATAATCACATCATGTTTTGGCTTTACAGACTCTTGAGCAAAATATATTTAGCTGCTTTTCAAAAGTATGTTTGTAATTCAATCTCTTTATTCTAAAAAAAAAGTAACGGCTGCTTCCGCCATCGTCTAAAGCTTGTTCTGCTATCTCCTCCGAAACAGTGGAGTTTTGAGTTTTGACAAAGGTTTTATATTAATTTTTAAATATAAATTAGATAATTAATGCTCAAATTTACAATAAAACAAATTAGAGCTCCTGCAGTTATTTTGTTAGAAATGCAGCAATGAACCGCACCCTTTTACGGGGCCTCAAGTATGATACTCTAGAAGCAAGAGGTCAATATATCTACAGAGGGTCAACTTACTTCACACAGCTGTGAAATAAGCAAGAATATAACTGTTATCGTGGATTTGGTTATATTAATTCAGATTATTTATACGAAGTACAAATGAATTTTTTATGCATTTGAAGAAAGAAAATAAAAACTTTCTTGTCTAT
Organism: Cheiracanthium punctorium; assembly: GCA_038373885.1. Lineage (NCBI taxonomy): Eukaryota > Metazoa > Arthropoda > Arachnida > Araneae > Cheiracanthiidae > Cheiracanthium > Cheiracanthium punctorium. The sequence goes on from JAWZYV010014046.1 coordinate 41,564, forward strand.
TTTAATGTAAGATGTGCAAGATAGCCTATATATATATATAATGCACATAAAATATTTCTAAAATGTGAAGTTAATATTAGTGTGTGTAGGGGGGGGGCTGCTTTGAAAATTGGCGAGTTTCATTAAAACGGAAATGGCAAGTTTTCGTGTCCAATAAGTATAGTAACCCATTCTTTTGATGTTTCAATTCGTTTCACAAATCTTGAAACGGGCCAGTTACATCTGATGAAATATGGATGAAAAACACTTTTTAAGATACTAAGTTTTTCCGGTCGTTGTTGTAGACTTTCAAGAAGGTTATTGCAATAGATTAGTGAGATTTCTCTGTTAGGAGCAATAATAATTATAATAACATTTGCTTCTGCAGAGATATCTTGCTGGTTATGGATACAGAAAGTGGATTTTAAAGTTTTACAGTTGGATTTTACATTTTTTAAACACTCGGGAAAATATTACAGGTAAATTTTTACTTTTACTGTTTTTAATGTATACACTGTGTCCACCAGTTTTGCAACTAATTTAAAGATTAGGCGACTTTTTGAACCAAAAAACGTCATTTTCATACTATTTTCAAGTTTTAGCTATTTGTACCTTACTCCAGGCAACTAATTTGAAAATCTGGGGTTGGTTTCTGTCAACTCCCTTTTTTTTTTTTAAAGTTGCTATTGAGCTTTCAGCAAACATTCTGTTTTTTTAATCATGCTATAAAAATAGATGTGTTATATGTTCTGTTATATATATATATATATGAAGTTTTTAAATTTATCATTTTATTCAATCCTTCTTAAATGAAGCTAAATTAAGCATGTTTATTTCTTAACTACAAAATCATTCAAAAATGTTACTATTTTTGGAACTAAAATAGAGAAAATGGCTACTAAACTGGTGACTTTTTTTTAAGTCGGTGATGTTACTAATGATACTTATTTTAGTGTATAAAAGTACTTTCTTCCATAAAATTTGAATCATGTAGTATATAACAGATATAGATACAGAAAATTTCTTTTCAGAATAGCTAAGATTTAAAAAATAATTTGATCTAAACAAAATGTACAATAAAGCAAAATGTTACCCTAAAGTTATGTGTGTAACCATAGTACAATTTTATTTATTACTTCCTGTAAGATTTTGATTAGTACATACAGACATATATGAAGGGTCCACGGGAAGAACAATGAGAGTCCAATACAGCTGATTCTCCAAAAATCGAAACGCGCACGGGACTTTCATCATTCTTCCCCAGTAAACTGTATCTTTGGGCTATCTTTTCAGTGGATTCTCATCGTTTTTTCCCCTTATGGATTAAGGATATTAATAGTGCCACTAATGAACAACAGAATGCAGTACAAACCTCAACATTGACGAAAAATGGACTCTCATCGTTCTTCCTGTGGACCATTCATATATGTATCAACCATAAAGTATTATAACTCATTTATAAAATCTCTAACTCTGAAATATTGAAATTAAACTGTTTATAAACAATTTTATGTTGATTCTGAAATGTGTTACCGCCTCTCTATAAAAAGATCTTTTGCGACTGCAAATTTGTAAGAAAATTACAGTTTATGAAAACTCCACACAATTCACTAATAATAGGTGCACATAATTTGCAAACAATGGACAACGGATTTTACTGTTTTTTTTTTTTTTTTTTTTTTTTTTTCTTTAAATCTTTCATTTATTTTGTTTATCTTTCAAAATGTTACCCTTAAGGAATGTTTTTTTTCCTCCGGGGTGTGGGTTGATGAATAAGCCCCTACCCGAATCCGCCACTGGCTCGTATTTTAATTATGGCAGCATTACTGTAAATAGGCACTAATCCAGTACCGTGCCATTATATTGTAGATATTGTAGTCACTGTTAAGATACCAGGCCAGTGCATTTATTTTTAATAATAGACGGCACCCAGCCGTTTCATTTTGGGCATTATAAAGTTAATGGGCCAGTGCCTTTATTGTGAGTAACGGCCGGCACATGCAGTATGCCAGTAGAGTGCCATTGCCTTTCCGGGCTTCTGGCAAGGTACTTCTCGGGCGACCACTTTTGGTACGACTCAGTTACTTTTTGCAGTGCCGGGCCGGTGCTGGACAGAAAGGCACTGGCAAGGTACTCCGCCAGCAGGTGTGTGTTTGCTGGGGAGAGACATGTCCCATTCTTCTTTTATCTGGGAAAGGATTTTTTTTTTGTCACTATACTGAAATTACATATTTTAATAGATAAGATTTTAAATGTGAATAAAGAGATAAATTATTAAGTTATCCCTGCCTGCATTCTACGCCTGTTCATTTCAAAATAAATCTTGCAGATAGAATTAGCTCAAGGTATTATTTTTTAAAAGGTTATTATTCTTTATGTTGAAGTTAGAAAAATAATTATAAAAAAATTAAACTGGCATATGTAGGTAATATATGTATTTGATATCAAATAACAAATAATTTAAATGAAAGAAAGGAAAAATTTTGATAATTTCTAATAGAACCCCAAAAAAAACCATTTCTGTGTGGGTTTTATTGTTTTTTTTTTTTTTTTTTTTTTTTTAACCACCTGGTTTTTTTGGGGGTTTTGTGGGTGGGTCCAAAACCCTGACACCAACAGTCGTCAAGCTTGGCAACTTTTGTCATATGAATAAACTATTACTTGAGTGGATGAATAAACTATTTTATTAACAATTGAAAATTTGAACAAGCAAGATATATATAGGGCGAGTGTGAATTAATAGTAGGAATTGAAAAAGATATTGTGAAATTGCTCTTTTGTGCCCGTCCCCAGTGTTACTTATCAGTGTGTATCTTTGAATGCCCTGCTGGTGCCCACCACTTTGCAGTCACCACTGAAAAGTAGCCATGACAAAGATTCTGCTCTGTGCTCCAGTGTTACTTATTAGCTTGGGTCTTTGAGTGCTCCTGGTGTACAGCATTGCAATCATCACAAAAAAGACACAGTGAAGAGTGTATTTCTGTGATCAGTGTTGCTTCTGTGGTGGGCTTTTGAATGCTCTGCTGGATAACAACATTTTGCTACTGATAAAAATGACATGCATTAGGTGTTTGAAATTTTAGGACAGTTTTCAAAATATCAGAAACCAGTTTTTTACATTAAAATCAAAACCAACGCTGCTTTTATATCATAAATGTTGATTTTTTTTTCTTTTCTTTTTTTAAAATTATTTTTTTTTCTTTCTTGCAGATTGCTTAACTCTCTTTTGCTGCTGCACAGTTTTCCTGTTTGCCTAAAGAAGTTTAAAGTTCTAGACTATTTCTAGATTTCTCTTGAATAAAGCTAAGTAAATTTTAAAATGGGACCCAAAAGGCATTCACACACCACACCAGAAGTTTATTTTACAAATTGCTTAACATATTCCAAACGAGTGAACAGAATATAATTTCTCAAGATAAGGGAATTTTTAGTTTTTGCCTTAGTCGTGTTCAGTATTTATCATGTGTTAATATAGGTTCACAGTACTGGTGTATCCTTTTTAAAAAAGCTTTGATCAAAAGATTTTTCATAAGTGCGTCGAGGAAAGAATTCCAAGAGAAAGAGGTAGAATATTTTCTTATCAGTATTGTTTGGAATATTATCGCGAAGTATTTATTTTCAATAATTTATAATTGTACTCCCATGGATATGAAAATCAGCATGAGTGGTTCGAGTCAAAGGACAGTGTCTCAGCATCCACATTTGAAGTTTGGTTCTAATACTCATGGAAACAAAAGAGAGTTGTGTATCGACACAGATAAAAGGGCTTATGCGTGCAACCAATGTATTAAAGTATTCTCTCGGCAAGGGAACTTGAAATTGCACCTTATTACTCACACAGGAGAGAAACCGTATGAGTGTGATGTTTGTAAGAAGGCATTCTCTCAGAAAGGAAACTTGAATGTACATCTCCGTGTTCACAGTGGGGAGAAACCATATGTGTGTGACATATGTAACGAAGCATTCTGTCAGAAAAGAGAGCTCAATGGCCATCATCTTTCCCACACACGAGAGAAACCCCATGCGTGTGACTTATGTCAGAAGGCATTCTCTGATAAAGGACACTTGAAGAGACATCTTCTTATACACTCAGGAGAGAAACCTCATGTGTGTGACCTGTGTAACAAAGCATTCACTCTGAAAGGAGATATGAATAAACATCTTCTTATACACACAGGAGAGAAACCTTATGTGTGTGATCTGTGTAACAAAGCGTTCACTCAAAAAATAACCTTGAATAGACATCTTCTTGCCCACACAGGAGAGAAACCCTACGTGTGTGACATATGTCAAAAAGCATTCTGTAAGAAAGGAGATTTGAATAGACATCTTCTGTCCCACACAGGAGAGAAACCCCATGTGTGTGACATATGTCAAAAGTCATTTTCTGATAAAGGAAACTTGAAGAGACATCTTCGTACTCACACAGGAGAGAAACTTCATGTGTGTGACGTATGTCAAAAAGCATTCTCCGATAAAGGAAACTTGAATACACATCTTCTTACCCACACAGGAGAGAAACCTCATGTGTGTGACATGTGTAAAAAGGCATTCTTTGATAAAAGAAACTTGAAGAAACATCTTCTTACCCACACAGGAGAGAAACTTCATGTGTGTAACATATGTCAGAAGGCATTCTCTGATAAAAGAAAACTGAGTAGACACCTTTGTACCCACATGTGTGTCTGAATTGTGTAAGAATGTATTTTCGCAGAAAATGTACTTAAATAAGCATTATTGAATAATCCGTGCATTAGAGGAACCTTATATATGTGAAATATGTCAGAATATATTATCACCTCTTAACATTGTTGTGATGCCAACCGTACCTTCAACTTTAATTCTGCTAAACTCATTTGTAAGCCCCGTTTCCCCAGTGAATTAGATTTACTTGAAGCTTTCAATGGCCACTGAAACATAAATAATCTTGTTAATGTTGATTTTGCTCTCCCCTTTCGATTTCTGAATGTTGGAAATGCCTCTGTCCTCAGTTACCTTAATTTCCTTCTTTCCTATTGGCCTTCATAAAATGTTCTTTTGAATTACTGCATTCCTATTGGTCGCGGTAAATACTTTCCTGAATCCCCTTTTTTTTCTATATAAGCAGAGCAAATTTTTGCCATTTTGTTTCTAGCACTGACAATGAGATGTAACACATGCTGAAAGCAGTCTCCTATGATAACTTTTGTATTTTTGCTATTATATGTTGTTTCTTGATGCTTAAGAAAATTGTTTATTATTTATTTAATTCTAATTGTTTGAATTTTTTATTTATTTATTTTGTACTATGGGATAAAGAAAACCTTGATTCAGATATGTATAATTTTTACTAGAGATGTAATGAATAGTGATTTGGCCGATTAGCCGAATACTGAATATTTAGCCAATAGCTCAGGCCGAATACCAAATATTTGGCAGCCAAATATTTATTTTTTTTAATTACATAAAAAAAATATTGCTTTTCGATTTTGTAATTAAATGCTAAATAAATATTAATTAAAATTCATTTTATATTATTTGTAGGTACTTAAAAACACACACACCAGTATATTATCTGTAAAACTAATAACAGCATAATTATATTTTGAGATATTAATAATTCAATAAATATGCTATGGTAAATTTGATTAATCTGGTAACTATACATAATCACATCATGTTTTGGCTTTACAGACTCTGAGCAAAACATATTTAGCAGCTTTTCAAAAGTATGTTTGTAATATAATCTCTTTATTCTAAAAAAAATGTAACGACTGCTTCCACCATCGTCAAAATCTTGTTCTGCTATCTCCTCCGAAACCGTGGAGTTTTGAGTTTTGACAAAGGTGTCCATGGATTCGGAAAATTCCGAATAACTTGATAAGCTGACTTAAATTTCGAAAATCGGATTGTTTTATAAGATATTAATAAAAAACTTAAAATATAAACATAATGGTTGCCAGGCAGTGGCGGATCTAGAATTTTAGTTTGGTGGGGGGGGGGGGGCTGAACGGGGAAAAATTTTGTGAAAGGACTTTCATATAATGAAGCGACCAAAACAGTAACGTTGTTTTATGGAGTAAAAACGTGTGTTTCATATCAAAGGTTTTCAGGATGTTTTGTTTACTAATTTACTAATGAAATACATTAAAGTTAATAAAAGGCAGATTGAAAATGTAAGAAGGGTTTATTTTTAAGTACATCGTACATTTAATATTTTAGAGTTCTACTGGCTAGAGATGAATAAATAATGACGGGGACACAGTTGGAATTTTTGTTTGGAGACTTGGAGTGATGGTCTGATAATTAACACTGTCATTGTTTTCATTGCTAGTCGCTGTAGAGAAACTGCAAACGCCATGTGTGCTTTTGAGCAAACTTTTCAATTACCTGTGAAAAGCATAAGCCGGTTAATCACTCAATCAAGGACTAGATGATAAAAAACAAAAAAGATCCAAACTAGAGGGGAGGAGGATACGACTCCAAAGTCCTATCCTCCTCCCCTCCCTTCCGTTTGTAATAAAACTATGATAAACATTGCAGAACTCTCATAATAACATAAAAACAAATATATCTGTGTTAATATTTAAACGCTTCATCACTAATGGTGAAAGTATTAAAATATTGATACGTGTATAAGGAACTTTGAATTATTATTTTTAAAAACACATTAAAATGGATGTACAGTTCAAGTTAAATTTAAGAAAATAGAGCTATAGGTAGGTTTTTTGGCTATTCAGTTACTTCCAAAGGATCCACGTTTATTGTATTCTTATGAATGTTTATCAGAGCCAGGCCGTTGAGTCTATCTTGTCGCATTTTTGTTCTCAAGTAATTTTTTATTAATTTCATTGATGAAAAACTTCTTTCGCCAGTGCATGAAGTGACAGGTAGAACACAAAGCAAGTGCAGAAGATTTTTTATATTGGGGTAAAACGTAACAGATGAGTCGCAGAAGGCTTCGATTGCTGTAGATGGTACTTCTACTTTACCTTTACTTTGGTTCCCATGTTCTCTCCCACATTGCGATTTCATTGTACAATTGAAATGAACTAGATTCCCCACAATATTTCTTTGCTACATTTACGGTTTCATCATCATATTCAGCTGGTTTTATAAATGATGGGACAAGACTAAAAAGCTGGGTGAGTTCAGTGCTGGTTGTGGAAAACCTATTCTTCATTTCACAAATGAAAGCATCTAAAAATGGGATGAACACATTTATTCTGTAATAGTCACGAGGACTCGAAGCCTCAGCATTTGACCGATGAATCTGAGCCTTTACAGTCCGAGGACTTTTTATTTCAATGTCATGTTGTGTTGCCACTTTGACAGCTGCGTCAAATATCCTATTATAGAATATTTCTTCAGAACAATACCATCGAAATAACTTTATCACAGTATTTGCGATAGCATAACATTCTTGAAGTTCAACATTTGACTTTGAAGACCTCAGACAACTTTTTTGTTAAGTCAAGAGTCTTTCCCAAAATGTGAAGGGTGATGATGATAAAGTCAAATCTACGTATTGAGAAAAGAAGGCAGGCAGATTTTGATGTTGGCTTAATCAATATCTAAATATCTAAGGCATACAGTCATCTGCTCAGTAGAACTTGCATCTCGAGTTTCATCAGCAATCAATGAAAAAAACTGCGATTTCTTTACTTTCTTTATAATTTGTTCCACAATAATATCCCCACAGCATTCTATAAGCTCGTTTTGGGTTGCTTTGCTGATAAAAGTTGCATTTTTTGGAGCAGTTTGAAGATGATCTTTTAATGTTGAATCTCCAGTATCAATCCTAAATCTCAACAAGGCTCTGAATTTGCCTTCATGCTCCCCTTTTTCTTGTAAGTCCAGAGTGCCATCATCACGATGACCCCGCAAAGCAATATTTTCAGTTTCACACAAAATAATGGTCTTAACAATTGAAACCAAGCGTTTTCTATTTTCATTTATCCTCTCATTTATTTTTGAGTCCAATAAAACATCAATTTTATTTTCTGGGTTTTCGTACCTTTTCAAAAACTCAGTACTTTTTAAAAGTGATAGTTTGTGGTAATCCTTTATATTATGATCTCTAAACAATTCAAGGCATGTTTATACTTTTTAAGAGGTTTCACTACTAAATTACCTAGCGGTGTTTTATTTTTCATGCCAGCCTCTTTGGGCCTAAAAATAACACAGACACGACAGTAGACACCTTCTTCTTGCTTACTATAAGACAACCATGGATTGTCACTCAACCATTTTAAACAGGGTTCATACACCTCCTGGAAATCCTTAATCCTGGATTTCGATTTAAAACATTAAGGGCCCTGGAAAACTCCTGGATTTTACTAATTTTTCTGTAGACTCCTGAAATTTTAGTATTGACTCCTGGAAATGTTGTTTATTGTAGTTTTCTTTCTAGAATTTAAAATGCAAAAAAAAAAAAAAAAAAAATTGTAAGTGCGATCTGCCAAAATATTTTTCCAACTCATGTTTAAAGTGTAATAATCCACCGCCATGTTTATTGACGTTCCTGCTACGGACTTGGAGACAAAGATTGTAATCACTTCAGTGAGCTGAAAGCTTACTGCAAAAAGTTCCAATGGTGGCGCAATACACTGTAGACATTCGTCCCTGCTCTCCTTATATTCAATAATTTCGTTCCGGAACTAAGCCCGTTGGCATTCTCAAACTCTTTTATCGCTAACTACTATCTTTTACGTCACTGCGAAAGTATCTCGTGATTGGTGTATAAGCTGTATGCTCTTATCTCTTCTTTCGTACACGGGGTACATGTTTACAAAGCTCGCCGTTTGCGGCGGTGTGTTGGAAATAATCTGTACGCGTGTGACAGTAGTAAAATTTTAAACCATCCTGAGATTTTCATCCTTTGCAATTTGCCTAAAGATGCTGGGTGGAAAATGCGTTTTCAATGATGCTTGTTTAAAAAAGGTATTTATGTATACTCCTGGAAAACTCCTTAAAAACTCCTGGAATTCATACTGCGAAAAAGTGTGGGAACCCTGTTTAAATTAAATCTTCTGATTTGTCCAGATTCTTTATTAGTAGGAAAAACATAGGACTCACTTGGAACCCAAGCTTTTGTTAAAACATTATAAATTTCCTCATCAGTAATATTGAATTTTCCAACATAATTAGCAATGTCATATTTCTCCGACTGAGAGTAAATGAGTCTGCTTTCCTGAGGGTGAAGTGACTGGCCTGGGTCAATATCAGTATGTTCTGTCGGAAGTGACACTCGACTTGTCAATGGACCAGCACTGGCACCATCTTGCATGTGAACGTCTTCACTTTTACTCTTCTTTGGGTTCTTCAAGAAGCACGAAATATTTGTCTGTTTATGTTTAGACATTTCCACAACACAAACAATAACACATTTAGTTTAACTTCACACCTAATACATACGTTCGATAAGTACTTTTTACAAAGAAAACAACGATAATATTAGCAATCACGAAACAGTGTATGCGCTGACTAAGCGAGCTACCTAGCGACAATGATTGCGAGGAATGAAAGAGGCTTGGGTAGGCGGCAGTGCTGGCACTGCGGAGAAGGTAACTGGTCAATCTATTCCAAGGAGTGGGTGGGGGAAACTGCCTAGTCACTGTCTGCACTTCCTCGATAGTGCGCGTATCATTAGTAAGACGTAGTAGTGGAATTAGGTCATTCTTGCTAATGAATATATTTTATGAGCTTCAAACTAATTATATTGGTATAAAATTTACATTCTTACAAAAAAATTTTTAGAGGTTTTTGGGGGGCTTCAGCCCGAAAGCCCCCCCCCTACCCCCCGTAGATCCGGCACTGTTGTCAGGTTTGGCAATTTTTGTCATCATAAAATCATTCATGCCTTTGCAACAAAGCAATTCCTAAAATCGTGTGAAATTGACAAATATGAAGTAGCATTACAGCAATTTTATGCCTAAGTCTTCGATTCTTCTTTTTTTAAATGTCAATAGTTTTATTCTTTAATTACTACTAATTACCCTTTTTATTTTTGGTTTTCCTAAATAATTACCCATTTTCTTTAAATTAATTCTGCCTTTGTTTTCCCTATCTCCGGAGGTGTAAATTTAATTTTCTTGTAACTTCTGCCGATTTTCTGCTGACTGTTACGTTTTTTCTCAATAGCCTAGCTTCCTTTCTGCAATAAAACTTTCCACCTTTTGTTATGTCGGGTTTTTAATTATTTTAAAAACCCGAAATTTAGTCGGGTTATCCGATTTAAATTTTAACTCTTAATTTTACCCAGGGTTGTTTCGGACAATTAGTTATCTCCCACTAAAATTTTAGGAAATTTCATAATAATTTTAATGCACTTTCTTGTTGTTTGCTAATTTTTCTCAATCAAAATGGCCACCTTGCTTCGGTTTTCTCCATTATTTTTTTCTTCCTTCAGGTAGTTGCTTCCTGTCCGCCATTTTTTTTTTTTTTTAATCCTTTCCCCTCCTTTGTCTTCCACAGGGAAGAACTCTCTCGAAGTTTCGCGACGGTGAGAAGGCGTGCACTGATTGGTCTCTCTGGACAGGTCTCTCCCTTGGTAGGGGGGGATCTGGCTGGCAGCGTCATTCGGGCTTTGGTATCGGAGGTGTGTGGACGTGAAAAGTCTCTTGCCGGAGGTGTTCCCTCCCTTTACTTCTTGACGTTTTTGGGGCATCCGTCGTTCCAACACCTTTCCTATTTTACTACACCAAGCATGTAGTCAGCAGCGACTAATGGCTAAATAGCCACACTTTTGTATAAGATGTAAAACCCCCCTTTTTTTTTTTTTTTTTTTTTTAATCAAGACTCCTCCAGGCCGTTCCCAGACGTGCGACTAGAGAAAAGTGGCACGGCATCTAGTACATCACCATCGCTTGCCATCGTAAACAGCACAAGTTATTAGAACCAAAAAAATAAATAAACTTAGTTTTACTGATGGGAGTTAAAAATTTACTGAAATGTGGACATAATTTTACTGATGTTAATTTTCTTAGGTTGGCAGGTATGACAAGATATATATAGGGAGAGTGTGAACTAATAGTAGGAATTGTGAAATTGCTCTTTTGTGCCCGTGCCCAGTGTTACTTATCAGTGTGTATTTTTGAATGCCCTGCTGGTGCCCACCACTTTGCAGTCACCACTGAAAAGTAGCCGTGACAAAGATTCTGCTCTGTGCTCCAGTGTTGCTTATTAGCTTGGGTCTTTGAGTGCTCATGGTGTACAGCATTGCACAATCATCACAAAAAAGATTCTGTGATCAGTGTTGCTTCTGTCTTGGGCTTTTGAATGCTGTGCTGGAGAACAACATTTTGCTTTACCAACTACTGATAAAAATGACATGCATTAGGTGTTTGAAATTTTAGGACAGTTTTCAAAATATCAGAAACCAGCTTTTTTCATTAAAAACAAAACCAACACTGCTTTTATATCATAAATGTTGATTTTTTTTTTCTTTTCTTTTTTTAAAATTATTTTTAAAACTGCTATATTTTTCATTCTTGCAGATTGCTTAACTGTCTTTCGCTGCTGCACAGTTTTCCTGTTTGCCTAAAGAAGTTTCAAGTTCTAGACTATTTCTAGATTTCTCTTAAATAAGGCTAAGTAAATTTTAAAATCGGACCCGAAAGGCATTCACGCACCACACCAGAAGTTTATTTTACAAATTGCTTCAAGTATTCCAAAGGAGTGAACAGAATATAATTTCACAAGATAAGGAAATCTTTATTTTTTGCCTTAGTCTTCGATTTGTTCAACATTTATCATGTGTTAACATAGGTTGACAGTGCTGGTGTATCATCCTTTTTTAAAAGCTTTAATCAAAAGATTTTTCATAAGTGCATAGAGGAAAGAATTCCTCTAAGAGAAAGAGGTAGAATATATTCTTATCAGTATTGTTTGGAATATTATCACTAAGTATTTATTTTCAATAATTTATAATTGTACTCCCATGGATATGAAAATCAGCATGAGTGGTTCGAGCCAAAGGACAGTGTCTCAGCATCCACATTTGAAGTTTGGTTCTAATACTCATGGAAACAAAAGAGACTTGTGTATCAACACAGATAAAAGGGTTTATGCATGTAACCAATGTAACAAAGTATTCTCTCAGCAAAGGAACTTGAAATTGCACCTTATTACTCACACAGGAGAGAAACCGTATGAGTGTGATGTTTGTAAGAAGGCATTCTCCCTGAAAGGAAACTTGAATGTACATCTTCGTGTTCACAGTCGGGAGAAACCATATGTGTGTGACATATGTGACAAAGCATTCACTCGAAAAGATATCTTGCATAAACATCTTCTTATACATACAGGAGAAAAACCGTATGTCTGTGACATATGTAACAAAGCATTCTGTAAGAATTTGAATGTGCATCTTCGTACTCACACAGGAGAGAAACCCCATGTGTGTGACATATGTCAGAAGGCATTCTCCGATAAAGGACACTTGAAGAGACATCTTCTTATACACTCAGGAGAGAAACCTCATGTGTGTGACCTGTGTAACAAAGCATTCGCTCTGAAAGGAGATATGAATAAACATCTTCTTGCCCACACAGGAGAGAAACCCCATATGTGTGACATATGTCAAAATACATTCCAATATAAAAAAAACTTGAATAAACATTTTCTTATCCACACAGGAGAGAAATCTCATGTGTGTGACATATGTAACAAAGCATTCTGTAAGAAAGGAGATTTGAATAGACATCTTCTTACCCACACAGGAGAGAAACCCTACGTGTGTGACATATGTCAGAAGGCATTCTCCGATAAAGGAAATTTGAAGAAACATCTTCGTACTCACACAGGAGAGAAACCCTATGCATGCGACATATGTCAAAAAGCATTCTCCAGTAATGGATACTTGAATAGACATCTTCATACTCATACAGGAGGGAAACTTCATGTGTGACATATGCCAAAAGGCATTCTCCAATAAAAGAAAACTGAATAAAACACCTTCGTATCCACATCTGTGTATGAACTGTGTAAGAATGTATTTTCGCAGAAAATATACTTGAATAAGCATTATTCAGAGGTGATTGTGGGACTTCTTCAAAAACCCTGAAAAGGGCATGGTGAAAGTAACATTGATTTTAAACTTTTGCAAGCAACAATAAGTGAACAAATTAGTAATCTTTTTTTAATCAATAATAGTTACATTATTATAATAAATTCTGGCTTTTTAACCGAGAGATATGTTATAACCTTCATTATCTATTGTTAGTAAATGTTCCATAAATATATTTCTCATGCTGATGTTTTAAGAATACTTGACTTTAAAAATCAAATCCAAACTGTCAAAAATTGTAAGTTTTTTAATTATCATAAATTTGTAAAAAATTAGAAATAAAATAAAGTTTAATTTTATGCTATTGGAGATTTAAATAAAAGAATGCTCAAGAAAAAATAATAATTTACAAGAATAATGGGATAAGATTGAAAGTGGAATGCTTGAGCTAACTTTCTGTGCAGTTTTCCCCCATTGCTAAAAAAAAAATCTTAAATTCCAGATATGAACTACCTCAAGATATCCAGAATTTAGGGTATACCCGGACCACAAACACCCCTGATTATTGAATAATCCATCATTAGAGGAACCTTATATATGTGAAATATGTCAGACTATATTATGACCTCCTAACATTGTTGTGATGCCATCCATACCTTCAACTTTAATTCTACTAAACTCATTTGTAAGCCCCGTTTCCCCAGTGAATTAGATTTCCTTGGAGCTTTCAATGGCCACTGAAACATAAATAGTCTTGTTAATATTGATTTTGCTCTCCCCTTCCAATTTCTGAATGTTGGAAATGCCTCTGTCCTCAGTTACCTTAATTTCCTTCTTTCCTATTGGCCTTCATAAAATATTCTTTTGAATTACTGCATTCCTATTGGTCCTGGTAAATACTTTCCTGAATCCCCTTTTTTTCTATATAAGCAGAGCAAATTTTTGCCATTTTGTTTCTAGCACTGACAACGAGATGTAACACCTGCTGAAAGCAGTCTCCTCTGATAACTTTTGCATTTTTGCTATTGTACGTTGTTTCTTGATGCTTAAGAAAATTGTTTATTATTTATTTAATTCTAATTGTTTGAATTTTTTTGTACTATGGGATAAAGAAAACCTTGATTCAGATATGTATAATTTTTACTAGAGATGTAATGAATAGCGATTTGGCCGAATACTGAATATTTAAGCCTATAGCTCAGGCCGAATATTCAATTTTTTAAAATTTCATTTTAATTATAAATAAAATATTGCTTTTCAATTTTGTAATTAAATACTAAACAAATATTAATGAAAATTCATTTTATATTATTTGCAGGTACTTAAAAACACACACACCAGTATATTATCTGCAAAACTAATAACAGCATAATTATATTTTGAGATATTAATAATTCAATAAATATGCTATGGTAAATTTGATTAATCTGGTAACTATGCATAATCACATCATGTTTTGGCTTTACGGACTCTAAGCAAAACATATTTAACAGCTTTTCAAAAGTATGTTTGTAATTAACTCTCTTTATTCTAAAAGAAAAGTTTTACATAATTAAAAATAGTATGGAGTTTAAACTTTTATGTTCCAAGGAACATTCAAGAAACAAGCAATGGATGAGATAGAATGTTACCGAGCTGCACTATCTTTGGGTGTTGTCTGTTGAAATTATACCTTTTTTATGAATAAGTATTATTAGGGGCCGAATACGTCATACGGAAATCGAGCGTAGCGAGTCTAGGGGCTTTGGGCCGTAGTATCTGAAAAAATTCCTTCTATCCTCACCCAATAAAGAAATTAGAAAATCAAGTCAAGTAGTGTCACCAAGTAGAAAAGTCTGCATTTCTGTAGTATTATTAATACATTAGATTATGTTTCATTCAGCTTAAAATTCAATGACTTAGGACATTTTATTATATGAGATTAATATATTGAAGTATAACTAAGAAATATTATTTGTGCGTGATAAATGCATTAAGGAAAGTATTTTTCTCTCTTTGTTCTGAAATTATTCAGCTGAATATGTAGAAATAGTTGGTCACAACTATTCGGCCGAATACTTGTTCAGTATTTGGCCTACCGAATATTCAGCAAAACAGCCGAATAGGCCGAATATTCGTTTCATCCCTAATTTCTGATCAAGTTTTCTGAAATAGAAAATAAGATTAGACACTCACCCCCCCCCCAAAAAAAAAAAAAGAGCCTTATTTTATTTTAACCTTGCAAAAAGTTTTAAATTCAGCCATGAAATTTATAATTTGTCATAACCTTAAATGTTAATAAATTCTTTTCTTAAATAATGATAGCCTATTTTTCTATGAATGTTTTCTATCTGGATTTGATTATTACATTTTTATTTATGAAGTGTTTTGCTATTATTTTGTCCAGGATAGTGGTAAAAAAAAATGTGTGACAAGCATTGAAATGCTTTAATGGTTAAATTAACACTCACAGACTTTTCCTCATTTCTTTTTTCTCTCATTAAAATTAGCCAGATTTTTACTTGTTCATTTTCATTAAAATAGTAAGTTAATAAGTTGATTATTGAAAAAATAAACTTTCTTAACCTTATATATACATTAGATGCATTGCATCTAATGTATATATAAGGTTAAGAAAGTATATATATATATATATATATATGTATATATATATATATATATGTATGTAAAGAATGGGCCTTACACCATTCCTTGTTGGAATAATTGACGCAAATCCATTGGGGTTCTAGGTTAAATAGTTTATTTCGAATTTCAGACAGAGGGCAGGAGTCGGGCCGGCGACCTTATTCATTCCGTGGCTATCTTCTTACATCGCAGTCTAAAGGCTCGAAGCTAAGGCAAAGCTTTACATTCCAAACTCCTAAAAAGCTAAGCGCGAAGTTAAGACGAAGCTCTTGAAATTTCCGTGCTCTTGCTTAAATACTCCTTAGTTACTACACCTGCTGGCAGGGTGCAGCTCGATCACGAAGGCGTTACTCTCAAATGTAATTAGTTAACTAGATTGTCAATCAAGAAATGAGAAACACATGCTTACGCAGGAGTTCTAAAAGCACGTTGTAATGAAAACCACAGAAAACCGAGAATACTGCTGAATAAACAATTTTCTCCTTATGGAACTTCAAAAAACGTCTCTGAGCGTAATATTTGTGTGGCCGAGAAACAAACTTTACAGTAAGAGTAAAAGATTAAAGAAGGATTTTTCAAATAACATTAAATTAAATTAGGTTAAATTAGCAAAGTTTATTATTACATATATATATATATATATATATATATATGAATTTTCAGTTAACTATCAACATAGCTTTGCTTACTTGAGATTTAGCTCTCAAATTAGTTTAATAATGAATGCAGTGATACAATGAATATTAGTTAGTTCTATAATGACTTCACATAAAATGATAACAGTAAGTAATGTGTTAAGTGTATGATAATTTATTAGTCCTGTATGATCTGCAAAGTTGTCTTTTTAGCTGATTCGTGCTTTCATACCTTGTACATGGTGGTAGATCGAGTCACCCATTGCGTTCTACAGAACTAAAGGCCTTTTTTGACAAGCCAGCTGTGTCAAAAAAGGTAGTTAACTCGAGAGGCTCTCTCTAACTCAAGACAAGTTAACTCTAGTTTTTCTTGTTGAAATAATAAGTTAATAAATTGATTATTGAAAAAAATAAAAACTAAGCTTTTATAAACCTTATATATCTATTAGTATTTGTGGGCATTGTAACTACATACCTATGAGTTTTCAGATAAATAGTAACATAGCTTTGTTAATTTGAGATTGAGTACTTAGTTTAATAATGAATACAGTGCCCCAATGAATATTAGTTAGTTTAATATTGAATACATATAAAGTAATACAGGGAAACCTGCTAAGTTGACCACTCAGTGGTTCCATGTTTTCATGGCCAACTTAGACAGTTGATGAACTTATCAAAGGTACAGTACTTACATTTTGATTTTCGAATTTTATCATCTACGTACTCTATATGTAGTATACTACAAAATAAAGTAATATATGAAATCAAAATGATACAAAATAGAAATAATATTGCTTATTTGGGTTAAACATTAATTATATGTACATATTACTGTATTACGTTTTAATTATTGGGTATTGTCATAGTACGTACAGTTACTATGCGTACTACATGCAGTAGTAAGTTGAACAAAAACAAGTTAATTTAATTATGAAACTCAATTTATTACTGTATTAATACATTTTGCATAGTGTACGTATGTAAGAGTTTGTATTTCACACTACCTACTACTCAGTGGCGTAGGCCAGGGGGGTTACAACTCCCCCCACCCCCATGAGGAGTTTTTCGCCATACAAAATGTAATTTCTGGCTATGCCACTTCTACTGTATACGTACTGATGTAGTTACAAAAAAAAATTATATTTACATATGGAATAATGCATTAAGAACCTGGACTGAAATAGTTATTAATCTTTCTTTGTAGGCAAGTTTTATATACTTTAGAAAAAATATATAAAAGTTGTTAGAAGAAAGACAGAAAAAATTATGGAAATAGTCAACTTACAAAGGTTTTAACCTATGCTTTGGGACAAATTCTACCTGTTTACCTGGTCAACATACAAGTTAGGCAGGTGGCGAGCTTATAAAGGGTTCACTCAGTGTTAAAGTAACTGAGCCATTCTGTTCTTGATCAGTTAGGTCAGGAAAGACAGGCTGCGGTGCTGACATTTGGTCACACCCCTTTTGCCCTTGCAGAGTCATGTGACCATCTTGGTCCGAGATAGCCACAGTAAGATGGCCACACCCTCTAGGTCCCGTGACTCTTCGAGGGCAAAAGGGGTGTGACCAATTGTCAGCATCGCAGCCTGTCTTTCCCATCAGCCACAGTTGGTCAACTTCACAGGTTTCACTGTAACAGTAAGTGTGTTGATTGTGTAATAATTTATTAGTTCTATATGATCCATAAAGTTCAGTTTTTAATTCTGATTCATACTTTCATGCTTCTACATTAGGGTGGAGCGAAAAAAGTCAAATTGATATTTTCGAGTCGCTATAGTACAAAAAAGTTGCGATTGGTGAATAAAAGAAAAAAAAAATATTCAAATCGTACTTTATCTTCCGATCGCGCAAACTGTCTAAAATTTCAAAAAAATGGAAAATTTCCCGATTTGTTTTTTTAATTTAAAAAAAGAGTTATATATATTTTATCGCTATATGTAAAAATATTGGCAAATTGTACTGTTTAATAATAATAATGAAAAATGACTGTTTAGGGAATATCTTCCGATCGCGTAAGTTCAATAAAAATAGAGAAAATTTCAACTTTGGGTGATTTTGAGGGCAGAAAGGTTTAGTAGTTCACCCAACTCCTGCTAGCCACGTTACAAAAACAGCGCAGTAATCACCATTAATATATATGCTAAGCTTGATTGCTGTGTCATGGCTGACTGGGATCTTCCATTCCCCAGCTATCCAGACGAAACCGAGAACAATAGGAAACCCCGTATAAGCGGTAGTTCGCATTCCTTCCGCCGTGACGTAGTTATATGTCCTGAACAGAGCGATTTAAAGGGCCAGTCCATATGATTAAAAGGGCATTAAAACTGTCAAAAATGCTTGATTAACTTTTTTTTGTTTTGTTTAAACAGAATGTATCTTTATCTATAAATATTTTGAAACGTTTCTTCATCCATGCGCATATTGAAAAAAAATTTAAGAAATTGTTAGTTGGTTAATGCTTTTAGGAGCTTCTTCGACATGTAATAAATTAATAATAAATAAATATATTAATTTGTTTTATTTAAATCTTCAGAAGACTGTAATACTTTTTAAAGACTTGTTTTTCGGAACTCCTGCATATTTTAATATATTAATACAGCATTCTCCCTATACGTAAAAAACACTCAAAATATTGGGGTTAAACGATAAAATAAATAAAAACTTGTGAAAAAAACACACATAAAATGTAACTTATAATGGTTACGATCGTTTCGACCAAAAAATTCTTTCGGTCTGCATCAGAAAAAGTCCGAGACGCAGGGGCTTAGCCAGAGGGGGGCTGCTGCCCCCCGCCCCGAAATGGGACAATTTACTTAGCTTACAATTTGATATTTAGCTTACAATGAACTTTAGCTTTTCAGCTTTAAATTTAATACCCAGCCCACCCCGAAATAAAATCCTCACTGCGCGAGACGAACGTCTTTGTCTGATGAAGACCGAAAGAATTTTTTGGTCGAAACGATGGTAACGTATTATAAGTTACATTTTATGTGTGTTTTTTTCACAAAGTTTTTATTTATTTTATTCTGCCTATACTTCCGTGTATACGTATGTTCGTGTCAGTGGCGTAGCCAAGGGGGCATAGGGGGTCACCAACCCCTCTCCGATGAGGAATTTTTTGCCACACAAATGTATATTCTTCGCTCCCTTATCACGTACACTTATACACAAATGTGAGTTTGTAATAAAAAATCTTTGGAATATTGTATGAAATTTAAATCGACAATAAATTAACTTAAAATTATTCAATTAAAAATATTTTAATCTTACCTGACAGTACATTGCGTTTAACACCAGTAATTCATCTCAAGTTATGCAAATATTATTAAGTAGATTACTCAGAAAGAATGCGATTTAAAGTTAACTTGATTAAGTTTATTTTTAAAAACATATTCAATAAAACATTACAAGGAGATATGCATATCAAATTTCTAAGTTACACAATACTATCTATTTGAAACAACACAATTCTTAAGTATCTTACACACCTTCTGGAGCTGTTGGGTTATTGAACAAAATTTATCAAATCATAATTTTTTGAGTTTTACTACCTGCTACACAGGAGAAGGATGAGGCATCTTTGGAAAGGATATTACGTTCACATGTGACCACCTTGAAGTGTTGTCACGTGGAAAAAAAAACATTTTTTTTCTTCATGGTACTTTCACAAACACTTGTAAAACACATATTTCACTAATCTGAATTACCAAGAAGATGCCCAGCACTTATACAAACAGAACTACAAACGGTTGTGCTGGAAGAAAGATGAACTCCATCATGAGCTTTCAGATAACACACGCACGTGGCTCACACAATTTTCTTCACAAATACATTTTCTTCATCTCATGGTAACACACAGGGTAAAAAAAATTCTCTTTCTCAAATTTATATACTGCTGCATTTAGACACAAAATTTAAAATATAAACTTCATTTTTCACAAGCAAAAACTTCAAATTTTAGGCATCATCGAGAACGCAGACACACACACACACCAAACCCAAAAATTACGTGAATCGATCCCACCGGAAAAATGTTTTTCCCGCGCAGTTCGTTGTTGCCAGATACAAAATCAAAAAAATCCTCGCTGCTAACGCGGCAAACCGGAGAGAAGTTGCTTTGCTGTTGTCATTCCGGCTGCGAAGCAAAACTGGTTCTGGCACCTGCTGCTTTGGAGGTCGGTGCGGGGTTTTACTAACTTGTGTATCGGCGCTTGCTTTGCTTTGGTCCTTTCTTTGTTGGTAAACAGTTCTGACGTAGTTCTGGCATTGTCACAAGATTTATTTTTGTGACAGAGTTGCAGTAGTCGTTCCCCCCCCCCCCCCCCCAATGAAAAAATTCTGGCTATGCCACTGGTTCGTATTAATAGGTTTTGGTTTATTTATTGAGGTTGGGACGCCCGACCAGGGCAGAAAATTTCTAGAGGCGGTATAACGCCTATATAGTTAACTTATTTTAAAAAGATTAAAATATCATGGAGTTTTGGGCGGTTTTCTCCAGATGAAACATGAATATGCCTTAGAACCCCCTTAAAAAGTCCTCCGACCAAGCCCTCCACCCTTCTGCTTAGGTGTATTATTAAAAAAAAAGAGAAAAATTCTCTATGCAAATTATTCAGGAGTTAAGTTAAATTGTTTAAAATTACTCTAACAGATTAAAATAATAGTGAATAAAAATATGAAATTTTTCTGGAGGATGGGTTCAGTTATCTAAACAAATTATACTGCAACAAATAAATAAGTAAGTAAATAAGACGCTGAACATGGTAGATGGTGGAAGCGTTACGGTCCCACGTTCGGGCCTACCGCGCGGCTGTCGAACTAACGGTCTGTAGTTTTCTTCGGTTTCCTATAGATAGAATTTGAATACTCGTTATTCATAAGGGATGTTCGCAGTGGCAGAATAATTAAATTTCACACTTACCAAAATAAACTTTATAAAGAAGAAGTCGATGGTAAGGAGGGAAAACAGAGGACAAACTAGCAGAAGTCGCTGAAAAAACAAAGTGACTATTCTTCCATGCAGATGTGCAGCAATGGACATGGAAAGGATCCACTGTTTTCAGATTTCCAATTGGTCGCTGACCTAAACATGTGTCCAACACATGTATCCCCAGGGATGTGTCTATCCAGTTTGAAGACCAAGAACGGGATTTATCCCCGCAAACTTAAATTATCTGTTCTGGGACATGTGCGAATTTGAAGCAGAGTTTTTCATTTGAGTCAGTGGCGCACACCAGGAGGGGTTCCGGACCCCCCTCCAAATACCATTTACAAATTGTTATTTATAATAAGATTTACCGTAAATCAATCTTTAAAGTAAGAATGCCCCCCCCTTCCCAGTAGCTGAACCCCTACCATTAGAAAGCCATTGCTACATCCGTAGTAATAATGTTAAATGCAAATCATCAAAGAATTGACGAAATAAAAGTGCTGCATTGGAAAAATTTATTACGTAATTTCAATAACAAAGAATTATTTTTTTAAAAATTACAAATGTTTCATTTAAACTTGAAATGAAAACATGAATTCATTTTGCTTATTGGTAACACTTCCACCATCTACTATATTCAGTGTCTTGTTTACTTACTTATTTATTTATTTATATATATATATATATTAAAAAATGTCATTTTAATCTCTTTAAAATACGATCAAGTCAACGATAGGGGTTTTGCCACCCGCAAAAATTTTCTGCACGGGGCGAGCGGCCCATCCGCCCCACCTACGCTACGCCACTGCGAACATCCCGTAGGAATAACGTGTATTCAAATTCTATCTGTAGGAAACCGAACAAAACTGCAGACCGTTAGATCGACAGCCGCGCGGTAGGCCCGAACGTGGGACCGTAACGCTTCCACCATCTACCATGTTCTGTGTCTTATTTACTTACGTATTTAATTATTTATTTATTGCAGTATAATTTGTTTAGATAACTGAGCCCATCCTCCAGAAAAATTTCATATTTTTATTATTTTTGTTAATCTGTTTAAAGTAATTTTAAACAATTTAACTTAGCTCCTGAATAATTTGCACAGAGAATTTTCCTCTTTTCTTTTTAATAATACGCCTAAGCAGAAGGGTGGAGGGCTTGGTCGGAGGACATTTTATGGGGCTCTAAGACATATTCATGTTTCACCTGGAGAAAACCGCCCAAAACTCCATGACATTTTAATAATAATAAATTCTTAAAATAATTTAACCATAGGCGTTATACCGCCTCTAGAAATTTTCTGCCTGGGTCGGGCGCCCCCCCCCCCCTTACGCCGTTTTTCCCTGCCTTTCTGCGCCGTCTGGACTGGCATGATAATGGTCTGTGTGTCTGCGGGCAGGAGGGTGTTTCATTGCATTATGTCTATGGCCCTTGCAGTGCTGGACTCAGCATCTTCCAATGTGGCATTCCTTTAGATGCACCCCTTTTATTTCTAAAGATTATCCGTAAAAGTAATAATTTAAAGAAATTAGGAGATTTATATCAGAACCTGAGGATAAGATACAGATCATTGATGCGTGATTAGTTTGTTTTAAATGGCTAATAATCTTAAAATTTTAATTTAAAAAAAGAGAAAATATGTGCTTTTATGGTATTATAATTGAGATTCTGTGTTTGATTTTGTCTGGTGTTGGGATTTTTTGTACTGTGTTAACCGTATCGACTTAGAATTGTGATATTATAACTTTTAAATAATGGTTTATAATTTAAACGCCTGGTTCTGTGATATTTTATGTAAGTTATGATGTTTTTACTTAGGGTCCGGTATCATGATGCACAGACTATATTTTATTTGTAAATATGGTGGTTTTGGATCTTGTAAATGTTTTAATATTATGTACCTACTACTTTGTATGGTTTGATTTTATAACTTAGCTTTTAACCATCTGAACATAGAGGCTATGCCCAATTGTATTTTATTATATATATAATATTTTGGTTGTTTCTTATGTGCTTTTTAATTTCCATGAATTGCTTTGGTGTTTTGTTTTTAGTATAAGTCTCTGTGATTTATTTTCTTCTGTAATTTTGTGTTCTGTGTTTTTATATATATAATTTGGTTTTGTGTATCTTTGTTTTGGTATTCTCCCTTGGGGAGCTCTGTATTATTGGATTTTTTGAAATAAATAAAGCACGTGGGGTCGGGGTCGGCATCCTGGTGCTTGCCCTGGGTCCGGGGTGATCCTCCCTTTTCCCCTGGGGGGCGCGTGTTGGCGTAAACCGCCTTTGGCGGTCGCTCCCCCCCTGCGGGTGTCCTCCTCCCCCCTTACGCCACGCCACTGCGAACATCCCCCACTAATCTGAAATTTTGTTTCTGATTGAAATGTAAACGCATCCTTTCACAAATCTTTGAAAAGCGAAAGTACTACCAAATTAGTTTTTCTTTGAAACATTTCAAAATGAAAATTGGCCTAAAAATTGGATTATTTCTTATCTTAAAAATTCTCCGACGAATGCATAAGGAGTCCCCGAAAGTGGAGGGTCACTGGCTCCCTGACAGGGGGCTCGTGCACCCGCCCCCCGGATCCCCTGCTGGCGTCTATTTTGATTATTAGAATAATTCGTTATAGCACAAAAAGATTAAAATTTATCCTTGCCATGGATATACTAAACCAAAACCTAATAATACGAACCAGTGGCGTAGCGAGAATTTTTTCTTTGGGGGGGGGGGAGGGTTACGACTACTGCAACTTACATTTGTGTATAAGTGTGTGTGATAAGGGAGTGAAGCATATGCATTTTGTATGGCGAAAAATTTCTCATCGGAGGGGGGTGACCCCTATGCCTGACACGAACATACGTATACGTATTGCAAAATAAAAACTTTGAGAAAAAACACACATAAAATGTAACTTCGTTACGATTGTTTCGACCAAAAATTCTTTCAGTCTTCATCAGAGAAAGACCTTCGTCTCGCGCAGTGGCGTAGCCAGGATTTCATTTCGGGGCGGGCTGGGTATCAAATTTAAAGCTAAAGTTCAATTGTAAGCTAAATATCAAATTGTAAGCTAAGTAAATTGTCCCATTTCGGAGCGGGGGGCAGCAGCCCCCCTCTGGCTAAGCCCCTGCGTCTCGGACTTTTTCTGATGCAGACCGAAAGAATTTTTTGGTCGAAACGATCGTAACCATTATAAGTTACATTTTATGTGTGTTTTTTTCACAAAGTTTTTATTTATTTTATCGTTTAACCCCAGTATTTTGAGTGTTTTTTACGTATAGGGAGAATGCTGTATTAATATATTAAAATATGTAGGAGTTCCGAAAAACAAGTCTTTAAAAAGTATTACAGTCATCTGAAGATTTAAATAAAACATAAATTAATACATTTATTTATTATTAATTTATTACATGTCGAAGAAGCTCCTAAAGGCATTAACCAACTAACAATTTCTTAAAATTTTTTTCAATATGTGCATGGATGAAGAAACGTTTCAAAATATTTATAGATAAAGATACATTCTGTTTAAATAAAACAAAACAAAAAAGTTAATCAAGCGTTTTTGACAGTTTTAATGCCCTTTTAATCATATGGACTGGCCCTTTAAATCGCTCTGTTCAGGACATATAACTACGCCACGGCGGAAGGAATGCGAACTACCGATTATACGGGGTTTCCTATTGTTCTCGGTTTCGTCTGGATACGCGGGGAGCGTTTTCCCAAACCCTCAAGACTTCACGCACTTGGCGAAAACAGGAGGGAGCCAACGGTTTGGCGGAAGAGAGACGTGCATTGCGAAAGCCACCCTCTCATCAGGGCTATAGAATCATAAGGGCTGGGTCAATCGCCTGCGAGATGTGAAGACAGGGGAGAAGTCGTGGAGATAATGTTTTCTCAATGACTTTTATTAGATTTTTCTCACTTAAAATGTTATCTATGACATTTTAGATTTAGTGTGATATATTTTTAGGAAAAATTAAAACAATTGCTTCTGTGAATCCCTTTCTATTAGTAATATATAATATACATAGGCTCTCAAAAATATATTCAAGTAGAAACCAGATTTTCTGTTTTGAGATAAAGTAATGAATATAGGATTGTTTTCTAAAATAAGAAAGAAAAGAATCATTCAAAATAAAACATTATGCACCAACTTTCTTTATATATGTGTGTTTAAATTTTAAATGTTAAAAAATATACAGTAAAACCCATTTAAAAAATTCCCGCCTAAAAAGTTCTTATTTGCGGTTCCCTATTTTTTCCTATTCTTACAATGTGAAAACAACCCGTTTAAAAAGTTTCGTTCCAAACACTTTCCTGCTTAAAAAGTCTTTTTCCACTTCTAAGTTTACATTCAGAGCGTGTTTACATGTGACTTTCGTTTTTTGTTTTGTTTTGTTTTTAATTTTTTCCCTTTTCTTATTACTGTTTGAAAAATCAATTTTTAGGACTGAAAAAGTATGGCATTGGCCAGTGAAATGCTAACAGTGCATGAAATTCATGAGGTTACAGAAAATTAAGAAATGAGCTAAACTGAATAAGAGATTGCAGAAATTCTTAGTTTTCCGGATGCTGTAATAGGACTAGAAACTTTTCACCGTGTTATTAAAAGTGTTGAAGATGATAATTTTTTATGAAATGAAAGACCAATTGAAGATCGCCGATAAAAACACAAAAACTAATTTTTTCTTTTCGTCTGTAAAGTCGATTCTAATAATGCTTAAAGCTGATATTTTTAAAAAGATTTAATGTAAATAGTTAATTTTATTGTTTTACTTTATTAACTAATTTTTTAAGGTGCAAAACAATTATATAAGTACTTTCTATAATATTTTAATAAAGTAAAAAGATTTTTCGTTTAGATTCTTTAATTTTCTGTTCTCTTTATCCAGGATGCATACTTTCTTTTTTAATTTTCCAATTTCAGATGTTTTATTTTTTTTTATACAGAAGGGTTCTTTTTAATTTCTGTGCCATGATTTTAAATGAACGACGATTTTTATTTTTTAATATTGTTAATTTCCTTCTTGCACACTCTAACTCAATTTTTAAACTGCTGATTTCTTCTTCCAGTGCATCACAGTTTTTACAACTGTCTTTCGTTGAACTTTCATTCAAGTTTACTTCATCATCATCATTTATTGTATCTTCTGATCGTATTTTCTTAGGACTTAAATTATACTTAGTCTACTGAAAGCATCTTCCGAAACTTTCCTCCTTTTTTTGCCTTTCCGATCTAGGATTTGTTTTTTCTTCCAATTTAAAAGAAGGTAAATTAACTGTAGGAATCTTTTAATATTTTTCTTATAGGCAGACATAAAAGTCTGTTTTGTAAGTCATCAATATAATGGCTTTCTTCGAAGTGTTCGCTGCACATTCGAGCATTTTTGGCGTTAACCCTTTGAGGCGCAACCCTTTCCCAATGCTGAAAAAAGGGCAGCCGTTGCCATCGCTCGACTTAACTACCAGCAAGAGGGCGGACGATCGTAACGTTCATCGCGTGCCACAGATCTAGAGACCCCTTTTTTGACGACAGCTGGCTGTGCGGCAATCAAATAGATAAAAAGTGGAATCATCACAGTAAAATTTCTCAATATATAAAAATGATAGTTTATTATTGAAGATTAGTTAAAAAAATTTCTTGGTGAATTCATTACGCTTGATAACGAAATATTGACTTATTTTGCATGTTCTCAGTTTTAAATAATAAGGAAAAAATAACTATATGTTTCAATATGAAGCTAGAAATTAAACTTACAACAGAAAATTAAGAAATCTACTATTACTAAGACAAATCCCTTAAAAAAAATTTAAAAAAAAAAAAACGTCGGTAGCACCAAATTAAAAATATTAGGCATTTTTTTGAAGTGCTTATAGAAAAGTTTTAAGCATTTAAGTTGTGTTTTTATCTGTAAATGAATGGCTTTACAGATAAAAACACAAATGTACATAATACAGAATGTATAATTATATACATTTCTTACTCTACCATTTATTATTTAACAAATTACATTCTTTAAATATATCGGAGACATGTTTATTAAATGCAATAGATCAATAAACCTATTCTGATAATTACGCTCAAAAGAAAGTAGATGGCGCCAAAAAGAACATGCGATAAACAATTTTAAAGTGCCTAGGATAAAATTGCGGAGCCGATAAGTTAAATTTTATCTATAAATAAATGTTTTATATATACAATCATATTATATACTTTTCATATTCTACCAATATATTAAACTAATTACATTTTTTAAACACATCAGAAAAGCGCGCCTGTTATTACATCATAAATTCTTGAGGCGGTCTTACTAGCACTGCAACCTTATAGCGACTACAAGCTCGCGTAACTCCTCTCTTCCGCCAAATCGTTGGCGCGCTCCTGTTTTCGCCAAGTGCGTGAAGTCTTGAGGGTTTGGGAAAACGCAGCCGGCGTAGGGAAGATCCCAGTCAGCCATGGCTGTGTCAACCGGTTTTCCCTTCCGAGATTTCGAGCCTTTCCGTATCGTAAACAAAGCCACGTGCAAACAGAAAAAAGTGGCAAAACAGTGTCCTGTGCATATATTTTTATATGAAATTTGTAACGTTTGTATAAACGATGCAATAACAATGGTGAAGTCTTGTTGCTCCTATAATTTTTCCAATAGGTTTGGAGCAACTGATGCATCTGGAAGGAAAATAAAATTTCTCAGGTAAGTACTTTTATTTCGTATATTTTCGAACATAACTCTTAATACTGCATTGCGCTTGTTGTGTTACTTTATTACAATTTTTATTCTGCTATATAAGCCAAATCTATTGTTATTAATTAAAGCTTACATGACTAAATTTAAAATATGTATTTTACTTTGTATATTTTCGAACATAGCTCTTAACACTGCATTTCGCATATTGTGTTACTTTATTTTCATTCTGCTATATAAATCAAATCGTTTTTTATTAAGGCTTGCATGATTAATTTGAAATTACGTGTGAAAAACTGCCATACAGTTATACAAAATAGTGAGATTTGATCATCAGAATTTCTTGTTTAAAAACATTTCTGGTAAAATTAGAATCTTATTATCGGAGAATGCTTTTTATTTGTAACATTTAAAAACGATAGCGAATATAGAAGAAACTCTACTGAAATTTGGAGTAAACAAAAATTATTATTATTATTTTTTGAGAGAAGTCATTTTCTTGTATATCAGATTTTATATTTAAGAATACCTTTATTTTTTTAATGTGATCCAATTTTACAGTATAAAAGAACTTGCAATCCGCGCAGGATCAAAGCTCCAAGTGCAAAAAAAGCGTTCAAATTATTTGTAATAAAAGAAAATAATAATAACAAACTTAATTTTAGCATTTCGATTATGAAAATTGCCAATGAATATTTATCAACCAATGGGGTTAGATTTAATCACCCAATTGAAAATGAAGTTGGTTGCGAAGGTCTGCATGAATCACAAATGATCAGGAAAATTATGGAATTGTATCAGAAAGTAAGATTAAATGCGTATGCGAAAAGTTTAACACTAAAGGCAGTGCATAAAAATTCTACTACAATGAGACAGAAACTACCAAAGATAATTTTATTTAATAATGTATGAGAATATAAGCATGAAGTTTTCAGAAATTAAAAATGCTTTTATCAATTTTTCAACACTAATAGCATGATATTTTATGCATTACATATAATCAGGGTTCAGTGATTTAAAGCAGTTGTAAAACAATCACGATTTTTATCAAAAATTTTCAATTTTTCTAAAATTTATGAATTTTGTAATCTGTTATAAATCGTTAAAATATTTGTTACAAACAAGAATTAATTAGTATAATTATTATATTTAAAAGCACTGAATTTAATTAGTTATTTATTGTTATTTTCCCTCAGTTTTTCCTCTGAATAATTTTTATATGCTATATTTTGTGAATTGCTCAACAGTTTGGCATATAGTTTGATATTTTTAAAGTCAATCTACAGTAAAATGAAAGTAAATAAGAATCTTTAGTATCTTTTTCAATAATATTTTAGTAATCTTTTTACATAGCTTTGTTTATTTGCGTTAACTACAAATTACATAAGTTTATTATTTTTATGAGTGTATATAGTGCTGTTCATAAATAAACATTATGAATTTTTCAGTTGTATGATATATTATTATTTTTATATTGTGGTTAAGGAACATATAAAAGTTTTTTTTCAAATTGACTTCTTTAAAACAATGTACAAAACATACCCCTTAGGGGTATGTTTTGTACATTCTTTCTCTGTTGTACATTGTTTCATATGTTTTATACATTGTTTCTCTGCACTGCATGCTAATGACATTTTATCATTATTTTCATAATTATAAAGCACATTCGGTACTTAAATAATGCACAAAATCTTAGAGTTTATATAACAGCATGTTTTAGATCCCTACAGTATCATCAGATGCAGGTTTCACCATATTTGTTAAATTTATTGAACGAACAAGAAAAGGTATTGAGGAAATATATATATATATATTTTTTTTAGTTAACATAAATTACAAAGCATTATTTGAGATGTTTCTAGCGGAAAAATAAGTTATCAATACATTAGATGTTTAAAAAAAAAGTTTTTTTTTAAATATCAGTGGTGTTAACAAATTTTCCAGATTGTGGTTATTAAACTATAGCTTATAAAGCTTTGAAACTAGTTGCTTTTCATATATAACCATGTGAATATCCCTCTTAGAATATCTTGCATAATTTTCAAAATCAAGGTAAGGAGCTTGCTTTT
Source organism: Cheiracanthium punctorium (assembly GCA_038373885.1). Classification (NCBI taxonomy): domain Eukaryota; kingdom Metazoa; phylum Arthropoda; class Arachnida; order Araneae; family Cheiracanthiidae; genus Cheiracanthium; species Cheiracanthium punctorium. The sequence continues at coordinate 71,471 of JAWZYV010014046.1, forward strand.
TATGCCTACCTAAATAAGAAATAATCTTCTTAACAAATCTTGCAAATGCATGTTATTTCTTTACTGAAAAATGCAACATTGGTGAGATTATCACTGGGGGTTTTATGCATTAGTTTCTGTTTAAGATAATTCAAAATGCAATATATATATATATATATATATTTATTTATTTATTTATTTAAACTCTTTTTGCGATACTACTACAAAATGTCTAAATAAGTCCTATCGTTTTCTGAAATAATAAGTTTATTATATATAAAACCAACTGAAATATAAACTTACGAACACATAGCATTAGTACGGACGGATAGACCTTTTTGCAACTTTTTTCACCAGCTGGTCATTTAAAGAGCCAGGCGGACGGCTCGCAAGAGCCGGTCGACACAGCAATCCAGCTTAGCATATATAACAATGATTGTACTGCGCTTGAAATAGATTAATGTCTCTCAACTGCTATAGATCGTAATGTATTGGAATTCTTTTGTGTGTCCTTGTAGAAGAACTATTTATGACACATACACTATCTTTAATGCATAACATTATTTTATGAGCCTTAACATCTAATTTAACTTTGCTTTCGTTGAAAAAAAATAACAAATATCTCTAAAATACAGTTTTAAGAATGACTGACCATAGAGCGTTATATATTGGATTTTGTTTCTTTTCGCTTCTCTAAAAGAACTATAAATGCTACATACATCTTTTTCAATAGGGTACATGCCACTGCACATAGACAAAAACATCATAATTTCCTCACTAATCGGTGTATATTTATGGCAGTTAGAGCACGGACCTGACCTGTGGACAGAAAAATTGAAATCATAAACACCTCTCAATCTTGCCTGAAAAAATGAAAATATAAATAAGTAATACAAAATAACGGTATCACATGAAAACTGAGAGCGACAAATTTATTCTTTTAAGAGTTAGCAGTCTAAAATTAATGTTCCACAGTCTAAAAAATCAATGTTTGCAATTTTGTTGCATGTAAATCAGTTAATGCATTAGAAACCTTTACAAATTCCCCAGATCAATGCAACCCCCTTCTAGGCAGATAAGTCCTTGCTTGCGTAGCTTTGTCTTAACGCAACCCAACACACTAAATCAGTTGATTCGAGCGCGAGTAACAAATTTTCAAAATTCCCATTAAAATCATCATAGCTTAATATTATCACATTAGGTATATTTTCGATTTCCCGCCAAATAATGAAAAAATCGCCAAGCTATCGTTCTTTTTTCTAAAAACAAATTTTTCGCCTGCGATTTATCGCAAAAGTCGCCAATATTGGCAATTTTGAGAGAGCACGCAATCGTCGTTATATCATTAACTAATTATCTCTTTCAGGACCAGCTGGCGTTCAAAAATCACTACCTTTCAGTCCGAGAGTTCCGGTGTGGGTATTTCTTAGAACTTGCAGTCTCCCTTCTTATTTACTCTGACTAGTAACAATTAATTCTTGCCCTCACCCAAAGCCTGATTATGACCAACAGGGGCCCCGGGCATTGATGAATTTGGGGGCCCCCCACCTATGAAGTTTCTTTTGTTTTTCATAAAATTTTAATATAAAAAAGATTGTTTCAGAACAAGATTTAAAATTGAGCGGTGGGGGCTCTTTCAAGCCGGGGGCCCATGGCAAAGTCCCAATTTGCCCATGCGATAATAAGGCCCTGCCCTCACCCACAGGCAAACATGTCACTTGTCACTGGGTGAAAGAGAAAGCTACCTCTCAAAACACCCCTTCCTATTTCCCGAAGGTATTCCTGTTTCTTCCACCTGTTAAAATACCTTCCACCCCTATTTTCCACTGATCCGCCCCAATACGGCTGGGCCCGTTCTTAACCGCCTGAGCCGTCTAAGGCCGACTTCGTACCGAAAGGGTTATATATATTAGTTATAGCTATTGTGCTTTAATAGTTATATAATTAAAGTTATATAATATAATAGTTTATAATATATAGTTATATAATTAATAGTTTTATAATTAAATAGTTATAGCTATTGTGCTTTAAACAGATGCCTGTTTCTAAACTGCCATTGAACTTAATGCATTGGAATACTTTTGGGTGCTCCTGTCGAAGAACTATTCATGATACAGACTCTATTTTCGATGGAGAGCTTTATCTTAATAACACGTATCAATTCTGTTTCATTTGAACTAGCCGAATATCGCTTAAATACACTTTAAAGAATGGCGGCCCATAGAGTGTAATGTATTGAAAATCTTTTGAGCTGTCCTGTAGAAGAACTATAAATGCTGCATACGCCATTTTCAATAATGTACATGATACAGTATCTTGGAACAACATATATCAATTTCGTAGAAATCGATGCATATTTACGCAAGTTGGAGCACGGACAGACTACCGAAATCATAAGCACTTTTCAACTTTGTTTGAAAGTGTTGAAGATGAGAGTTATGATATGAACACCTATTATATTGAATACATTTATTATTATTATTTTCTTTTTGAAATGTAAACCTGACTGGTATGAGTTCGTTGTCTGTTTTATTCTCATGCATGGGCAATTAATAATTGACCATAATTCTAAATTAGTAACTATCCATAATCGGCATTTTGAGCATATATTACTATAGAGCTAATAAAGTAATCTATAAAACTTACTCCCAATGAACATTTTGCACGTGACGTCACCGGCGGTATTTGATACGCCACGTGAGCCATCTTATGGTGATGATTAGTTTCGGTTTGAGCTTGTTTGGACCTAAGGGATTATTTAACACTTTCTTCTAGAAATATAGCTATTGCAAAAGAAGCTAGAATATTAGTAATTAACAAATAATAGCTCTCTATAAATTAATTTAAAAGATCGTACTTTTTAAAAGTGTGGGAGTTTTCAAATGAATATTTGTACTATTTTAAACTCAGAAAACTCAAAATCAGCTCTGTATTATTTATACAGTGTTCAGTGGCGGATTATTGGAAGTATGTCCAGGGGGGGGGGTTAGTTAGAGGATTGACATGTACATCCATTTTATGGAAGTAAAATAGGATCTTTTACATTAATTTCTTGCTTCTCGGGGGGCGGTCGCCCCCTCCGCCCCACCCTTTAATCCGCCCGTGACAGTGTTTGCAATAACGTAATAATTTTAGAACGCTAATACTCTTTATTAACAAAATTTTGAAGGGAAATGCGATATCATAGTCTTCTAAATCATCTATTTAAGTATTAAAAAGACAATAACTCCCTCCGAGTATCCGAGTGGTTAATAATGAGAAACAGTAATTATAAAATGGATGGCGGGTGTAAATACCGCCAACAGACGAATTTTAGTCTCAAACTCAGAAACCATGCAAAATGTCCATTAACTCTTTAGTTGGGCCGGGGCTGTCGCTAAGTAACGGGCCTGCTCATGAGTTGCCACCGTTAAAAACGAGTTAATCATTGAGGCCTGTTTTCGCCCTTCGCAGTATTCTATTTTATTATTCTAAATATTATTTTAAAACAATTTTTTTATAGTTTTGTCGTACTAAAGAACTTTAGATGTAGGTAAGCGTTTGGTGAATCTTGCGCCGTTTTCTTTCATAAAAATTTATCATAAAATTCGAACATTTTGCTCTGAATGTAAAGGTAAGTGAACACTTTTATAATTTATTTTTAAATTCTAAAAATATGTATATACATCGTGTTTAGTGAATAATTATTCATGTGTTATTTATAAATAAATTATTTTAATCAGAAATCGTATTACTTGTGTAGTTTATTCTTGAAAATAAGCATGACGTTGTGATACTAGTTAGACAATTTAATTTTGCCAGTTGAAAATGTTATTTATCAGTTATATATGCCTTGATTATGTGATTCAGACTTACATTTGGTACAGTGCAGAAATACAGTAAATTATAAATTATTGATTTTTGCCCGTTTATATAGAAATTTCAAATGTAGTTAATATTTTGTACAAGCGTTCATTATGCTTGCTCCGTTCCAAAGTTCGATTGAGAATGTGACGAAAGAATAACATATAATGCATGAAATGTCTTTATTAAAGAATAATCAATTCATGGATCGTGCTATAGAGCGTATTTTATCAATTTTCTCCAATATACAGGATATCCTGAAAACACAGAAATGCGCTTTAATACATCATTTGTTAATGTTAAATTGTTTAAAATAACGTAGGAAATACGACTACGTTAATGAAATATTCATTATAAAAAGTCTTTCTCATTTCTGTATTTAGTTATTTTAAAGTGCATTAAATATCCACTTGTGAAACTAAAATAAGCAATCGTGAATCATGAGAGTAAGTGCTACTTTGTTTTTCCTTCAAATTATATGCATCTATCTTCTTAATGCCAATATGTATCATAGCAAACAAATTAATAACGAGTTTGTACTTGAATTAGTAGCACAATTACTACTTAAAACTACATTAAATAACGTTTGAAAGCACTGGGAAGGTTAAGAAATGCCTGATGTATACGTGAAGACTCGAGCATTTGAGCCTCTTTGGATGACTCATCAAAATACATGCGCAGGCCCGTTACTAATTGCGAAGGCCCCGGTCGTCAACCCCGATAGATAGAAAGACCTTCAACGGGAGAAATGACGTCACAATTGTTAGGCCAACCTTTCCCCCTACTCCGAGGAGGGAACGTATTTAAGCGTATTAACTCGCAATTTTTTCTACTTGCTAATTATAAATGAGACCACTTTGTATATGCACTCATTACACATAGTGATTATAGTGTTTATTGAAATTAACTTCTTGACCAATTAAACATTGATTAATGAAAAAGTAGTTTATTTAGTTTTTCCCCCTTTGTAGAAGCATTATAACATTTAGAAAAAGACAAAAAAAAAGTTTAATATTAATTAAAACGTTTCCAAAACTCTTAATTATCACCTATAAAAAATAAAGAAAATTACAGATAAACAAGCACATGGACAGTTTGAATTGAAAAATATTTATTAAGTAAAAAAAAAGGTTTTTAGATTGTTTACATTAGAAGCATATTCATATTCAATTAACAATGCAGGGGAGATATTGAATGTAACAAACTACTTAATACTAAAAGATCTGCATTATATCTATGGGCTGTTTTACTTAAACCAATTACATTAATCTGTTCATATAAAAAAATCTATTAAATCATGGCTTCTTTCAGGAACAATTAGCTTTAACTCGCAACAAATATTTTTTACTAAGATTTTAGATTGTTTAATTTATCAAATGAAAAACCATTGTAATTTATAAATTCATGCAATAGAGACAGCAAATCATTTATATTTGTAGATTGCATTGGGAATTTAAAATTGTTATGCTCAGTTATAGGTACTTTATGATAAAAAACACTTACCATTAAATTTTCATCTATTATTATTGATAACTATAACTCAGGTACTGGCAATGAAGATATTTTTAAAAACATAACTGTATTTTCAGCTTTAACAATCGTAAACACATCAGGAATTTGAATATCCTTTAGTAATAATGATAATTATTCCAGAGTTTGAAAGGAAGTTTTTGATTGATATTCTTCAAATGATTTCACACTTAATTCATGAGTCTTTTGCAGTTGCTCATTTTCTCTCCTTTCAGCTTTGTTTCCTAGAGCTTCTCTGGCCTTGATATGTTTTGATAAATATGCAGGACAGCCATGAAAAATTGTAGGCAAAGCATCATCCTTAAGTCTTGGTTGTGTTAAGGTTGACACTATTTTCTCACCCGTTGCTGGATTGTAGCATTCTGAAGTCCTCCTAATATCTTCTTCTTTAAAATGTAATTCACAGACCTGCAATGAATAGTTTTCTCTAATTAAATAAAAAAGCCTACATTTTACTAACGGATAAATATCAAGTGATCGAGAATTGTGATTACTATTAACTATACTATGAGGTTTAAATAATGCTATTACTTATCATAGTAATAATTTTATCATTATTATATATTTGTAGAATTATTAAATATCAATCTTTATTATTAATTCGTTATTTATAATTTTGTAAAAAATAAATTTTCAAAACCGGTAATGATGACAATAATAAATAAGTCATCTTCAAGAATTGCAGTTTTCGCTAAAAAAGCGAGATAGATCATTATTAGTTCATACTTCCAACTGCAAATCAAATAACAAAATGATTTTATTTTACATATTGTTTTCAAAATTTCTGTTATCATTATTATTATTATTGTTTTGCAATTTTAAGTCCTGCTTTTTATGTTTTTTAAAGAGGAATTTAAAGTATTGATAACACACACACACACACACATATATATATAGATATACACCTGATTGATTACAATAAAGAAATAGCAATTATTAATAAAGAATTTAAAATTATTTGTAAACTGAAATGAAATTCATGAAATCAGAAAAGATTTAATGCTTATATGAATATAGAAGATTTATCCTTATAAATAAAAATGAAATTCTGTTTGTTTGTTTGTTTGTTTGATTCGTATACAAATCCACAAAAATGGACCTATCAGCCTGAAATTTTGCACAGATATGTAAAATAATATAGAATAAATTATAGTCTACTTTAAAACTTTGAAAGTCCACCCGTTCCCGGAATTTAAAGAGATTTTTTTATGCTCTCCACACAAAAAGCTTTCAATAATTGTAACCCCTGTAGTGAAAAAAGTGTGAAAGAAGCATCGTGGTTGCCATGTGTGGCGATTTTGCCGAAGAAAAAATAAGTAAAAATAAAAGAATAATAATGATTTTTTTTTTGTTGTTAGTTTATATTCGTAAGGTTATTTTTTTTTAATTATAATATCGTGTGCATGGGAAAACAGAGCAGGAATGAAATGTTTTATACGCAAAACAATAAGAATTAAAGATTTCTGAAGCTAATATGTTAAAATTTTTTAGTTTGGCGAAAAATAAAATGGCTCAAAATGCCGAGAAAGTGAGTTCTAGCGGTTTGCACAGTTTCCGGCTTGGCACAATTTACTGAGAGCTTAAGGAAATGGATTTTTGAAAACAGGTGCAAAGGTTTTATCAAAATACAGTGTTACATTTTAATGATCCGTGCGGAAATAATGCAGTTATTAAGGGATTTCAAGCGATCTATCTTCATCATTCTCGCCAATTGAGTGCATTGATTTAAGTTGGGGGGATTCCGCCAAATTTAAGACAATTGAAATCTTCGCATATAGTAAATCGGAGTAACGATGAATGAAACACGTTATATAGTTGATAATTTTAAAAAATTCGGCTGTATTAAGGGATTCCACTTTTCAAATAAATGCGCGCTTTACTCTTTGGCGTTCGAACCATTTCCCATATTGATTGCTGCTAACTCAATGCTTCGAATGATTCCCTGAAAAAACTCTTGCAAAATGGCGTATGTTTGGCACTTTGGCGAGGCTTAGATTTGAAACTGGATTTTATTTGAGACTGGTAGCTATATTAATAAAACTATGTGTGTAAACTGTTAGTTTGTTTGTCTGTGTCTCGCGTAGCTCGCAAACGGGTGATCGTAGACCTACCAAATTTTGAACGGAAATTCTCCATGACAGGCCCCGACACATCTCGAAGCGATTTTTTCAAAATTCGAACTATTTTAGGAAATATCAATAAAAACGTATCGCAAAAGGCTAATTTTTGCTTTCCGCCATTTCGTAATTGTAACCCCACAGTGCATTAAGCGACGATTAAGCTTATCTAGGTTGCCACATTCGTCAATTCATTAAATTATTCAGACTCTTGAAGTAAAAATAAAAGAATAACGATTTTTTTAAATTTTGTCTAGATTATTTGTGAGGTTGTTTTCAAATTAAAATATCGTGTGCATGTGAAATAAGAGCGGGAATGAAATGATTTATACTCAAAAGAAAAATAGAATTTGGAAATTTTCCGAAAATAAATGTGCAACTTTTTAATTGGTCGAAAAATAAAAGGGGTTGATGTGCGATTTTGAGGAGGATTCTAACGCTTGGCGCTATTTATCGTAATTTAACCGTCTGCTATTTGGATTATGAATACACCTGCGTATAAGTTTTTGAAATTTTCATTCAGTTGGAATTGTGCATTTTTCCGAGCAGCTTTTCTGCATCTATTTCTAATGTATTACATCCAGAAAAAAGGATGTTAGAAATATCAATTTTAATTTTGTTTAATCACACTCATGAATAATGATACACTTTCCAACTTAAAGGAACGAAAATAGGGAAGACACAAGGATTATAACTCTTTTTATATAGCACTTTAGTGCGTATTTAAAATCTGAAAGTGTGTCAGATTTTCTATGATTCTAGCGCTTGGCGCAATTTAATGAGAGGGTATTTTTAAAAGCAAGCGTAGGTTATCTTATAAATAAAAATGGAATTCTGTTTGTCAATTTGTTGATTTGGGTAGTATACAATTCCACAAAAATGGACCTGTCAGCCTGAAATTTTATACAGATATGTAAAATAATATAGAATAAATGATAGTCCACTTTAAAACTTTGAAAGTCCATCCGTTGCCGAAATTTAAGAGATTTTTTATGTTCTCCACTCAGAAAGCTTTACGTAATTGTAACCCCTGTAGTGAAAAAAGTGTCTGAAATAAGCATCTTGGTTGCCATGTGTGGCGATTTTGCCGAATAAAATGTTTTAAATTCTTAAAGTGAAAATAAAAGAATAATAATGATTTTTTTAATTTATATTTGTAAGGTTATTTTTTTTAATTATAATATCGTGTGCGCATAAGAAATGAGAGCAGGAATGAAATGTTTTATACGCAAAACAATGAGGATCGAAGATATCCGAGACTAATATGTAATTTTTTTTAGTTTGGCGAAAAATAAAATGGCTGATAGGCCGATTTTTGGAAAGTGAGTTCCAGCGGTTTGCACAGTTTTAGGCTTTTTGGCGCAATTTACTAAGAGCTTAAGGGAATAGCATTTTTCTTAGAATACAGCATTAAATTTTAACTATCCGTGCAGAAATAATGCAGTTATTAGGACATTTCAAGCGATGTAGCTTCAGAATTCTCGCCAATTGAGTACATTGATTTAACTTGGGGGAAATCCGCCAAATTTCAGAAAATTGAAATTTTCGCATTTAGTACATCGAGGTAACGATGAATAAAACATGTTATAGTTGATAATTTAAAAAATGCGGCTGTATTAAGGGATTCCACTTTTCAAATAAATGCCTGGCGGTCGAACCATTTCCCATTTTGATTGCTGCTAAGTCAATGCTTCGAATGATTCCCTGAAAAAACTCTTGCAAAATAGCGTATGCTGGCACTTTGGCGAGGCTTAGATTTGAAACTGGATTTTACTTGAGACTGGTATATACGTATAATAAGGCTGGTTATAGATAAAAATGAATGTTGGTATGTGTGTAGGAGGTTGAAAAACTCCAGCATCGTTTCACCGATCACCGTGAAATTTGGTTCACCTAAGTCTTTTATCATGGAGAAGGTTTTTATGCTATCCGTTTTCCTCTAACTTTCCATTAGGTGGCGCAGCAGAACGTCGAATTCTATTCCGTTTAGCCGTTTGCTATGTGAATATCGTCCAACCAATTTCGATGAAATTTGGTACACGCGGATATTAGAACACGGAGAATATTTTTCACTATCCATTTGCTGTAACTTACCGCTAAATAGCGCTGCAACGCGTCAACTTCTATGCCGTTCGACCGATCGGCATAAAATTTTTTATACTTACACATTTGAGCACGAGGAATATATTCTAACTGTGTTACTTTTGATGTTACTCACCACCAGATGGCACTGCAATGCATTATTATTTTAACTCGCCACTAGATGACGCTGCAGCAAGAAAATTTTTTGACCATTCAAACGGTGGCTATGAAAATCAGTATACATAGCTATTTGAACAATGAGAATATTTTGGCGTTATCCATTTTGCTATAATTCGCCACATGACGGCGCTGTCGCAAATCATTACTTTAATTAACCACTAGATGACCCTGCAGTGTATCACTTCTTGACTGTGCGAATGATCGCTATGAAAATAGGTATACATAGATATTTGAACACGGGGAAGAGTTTGGCACGATCCATTTTCCTATAGCTTGACACTAGATGTCGCGTCAACACATGAACTTCAGGACTGTTCAGCCGATAGTCATGAAAATTCGTATACATCGATATCTGAATGCGAAGAGTATTTTTGACGTATCCGATTTGCTAAAACTCGCCACTAGATTGCGCTACGCCGCATCGCCTTCAGCACCGTAAAAACGATTGCCTTGAAATTCGGTATGCATGATTATTGAACACAATATAACGCGATATCCATTTTGCTATATCTCTTTATTACAATAAGTAGTAATCACAACAAATATTAATATCAAAAAGTCCATTCATTCCCGTGCGAAGAACGGGTACTTCAGCTAGTAAGCAATATTATTCCTTTTTGCATCATTGTTATTTCATATTTTATATAATTTTGTAGTATCATACATATATGTTATGCAGTGTATAAGTACGTAGGTGATAAAATACAAAAAACAAAAATGAAGTAGTGTACCTTTGATAAGTTGACCACCTGTCTAAGTTGACCGCGAAAACGAAAAATCACTGGGTGGTCAACTTGGCAGGTTTCACTGTATTCATTTTCCCTTTATTGACAGGTATGGCTTATTCAGTTATTGCGTATTATGTACACGTACGTGAATCCTTTTCGATACCCCACGCTACTCTGCAGAAGAAGAAAGTCGTAACTTTCATCTCTGTTAAAAACAAAATCATGGAATGCACCTTAAGAGCAGTGATCGAAAGAAAAGTTTCAGTTGTTGTTTTCTCTGCAATGCACCGCTGATTTTAAAAGGAGGTCTTCAGATGGAAAAATAAAAATAAAAAAACAATCTTCAAGCAACTAGCGGTGCCGGATCTTGAATTTTCCGGAGGAGGAGCAAGAACTTTAAGTTGCCGCCTACGTACATCTTGCAAACAGGCCGGTCTAGGTGTGTGTGCAAGAATGAATTTTGACGCCCCTTTCAATGAATATATATATATATATATATATGCGTACACACACACACACACACACACACATATATATATATACTAGCTGAAGTACCCGTTCTTCGCACGGGAATGAATGGACTTTTTGATATTATGATTTGTGGTGATTACTATTCATTGTAATAAAGAGATATAGCAAAATGGATATCGCATTATATTGTGTTCAATAACCATGCATACCGAATTTCAAGGCAATCGTTTGTACGGTGCAGAAGGCCATGCGGCGTAGCGCAATCTAGTGGCGAGTTTTAGCAAAACGGATACGGCGAAAATATTCTTCGCATTCAGATATCGATGAATACGAAATTTCAGGACGATCGGCTGGACAGCCCTGAAGTTCATGTGTTGACGCGACATCTAACGCGAAACTCTTCCCCGTGTTCAAATATCTATGTATACCTATTTTCATAGCGATCAGTTGCACAGTCAAGAAGTGATACACTGCAGCGCCATCTAGTGGTTAATTAAAGTAATGATTTGCTACAGTGCCGTCAAGTGGCGAGTTATAGCAAAATGGATAACGCCAAAATATTCTCATTGTTCAAATAGCTATGTATACTGATTTTCATAGCGACCGTTTGAATGGTCAAGAATTTGGCCTGCTGCAGCGTCATCTAGTGGCGAGTTAAAATAATAATGCATTGCAGTGCCATCTAGTGGTGAGTAACATCAAAAGGAACACAGTTAGAATATATTCTTCGTGCTGAAATGTGTAAGTATAAGAAATTTTATGCCGATCGATCGAACGGTATAGAAGTTGATGCGTTGCAGCGCCATTTAGCAGCAAGTTACAGCAAAATGGATACTGAAAAATATTCTCCGTATTCTAATATCCGCGTGTACCAAATTTCATCGAAATCAGTTGGACGATATTCGTATACCAAACGGCTAAACGGAATAGAATTTGACGTTCTGCTGCGCCACCTGGTGGCAAGTTAGAGGAAAACGGATAGCATAAAAAGCTTCTCCATGATAAAAGACTTGGGTGAACCAAATTTCATGGTGCAACGGTGCTGGAGTTTTTCAACCTCATACACACATACCAACATTCATTTTTATCTATAACCAGTGTCATTATATATCCCAGTCTCAAATAAAACAGTTTCAAATCTAAGCCTCGGCAAAGTGCCAACATACGCCATTTTGCAAGCGTTTTTTCAGGAAATCATTCGAAGCATTGACTTAGCAGCAATCAATATGGGAAATAGTTCGACCACGAAAAAGTAAAGCAAGCCTTTTTTTTGAAAGTGGAATCCCTTAATACAGCCGAATTTTTTTAAATTATCAACTATAACGTGTTTTATTCATCGTTACTCCGATGTACTAAATGAGAAGATTTCAACTTTCTGAAATTTGGCGGAATTCCCCCAACTTAAATCAATGTACTCATTTGGCGAGAATTCTGGAGATAGATCGCTTGAAATCCCTTAACAACTGCATTATTTCTTCACGGATCATTAAAATTTAACGCTGTATTCTAATAAAACCTTTGCACTTGTTTTCAAAAATCTATTTCCTTAAGCTCTCAATAAATTGCGCCAAGCCGAAATCTGTGCAAACCGCTAGAACTCACTTTCTCAAAATCGGCATTTGAGCCATTTTATTTTTTCGCCAAACTAAAAAAATTTACCTATTAGCCTCGGAAATCTTCAATTCTTATTGTTTTGCGTATAAAACATTTCTTTCCTGCTCCGATTTCCCATGCACACGATATTATAATTTAAAAAAAATAACCTTACGAATATAAACTAACAAAAAAAATCATTATTTTCTTTTATTTTTACTTTGAGAATTTAAAACATTTTATTCGGCAAAATCCCACACATGGCAACCACGATCCTTATTTCACACTTTTTTCACTACAGGGGTTACAATTACGGAAAGCTTTTTGCGTGGAGAGCATAAAAAATCTCTTAAATTCCGGGAACGGGTGGACTTTAAAAGTTTTAAAGTGGACTACGATTTATTCTATATTATTTTACATATCTGTGCTAAATTTCAGGCCGATAGGTCCATTTTTGTGGATTTGTATACGAATCAAATCCACAAACAAACAAACAAATTTCATTTTTATTTATAAGATATATGCAGGGGTGGCGCTGTCGATCGCCAACGTCGCAAATTGCGATCATAAAATTAGTTTGGCGAAAGAAAATACGATTGGGCAGAAAAAGAAGCTGGAACCCACAGAAAGACCTTAAAACGAAGCTCCTCCAACGGAATTAAACATGAGCTTTCTAGAATTGAACTAATGAAAAAAATGACACAATCAGGGCAGGGCCCGCTTTAGGAAAAAAATGACAATAGGCACAATTTGCCATGGAAAACCCCTAACACGTACGTCGACGTGAAATTTCCAAAATTGCCCTGCACACACACGCGCAAAAAAAAAAAAAAAAAATAAAGAATGTTTGAGAAATTACCATTTGAAGTGCAGATGCCTAGAACATTAACAAATAAAAAGTAATAACACGTTAATTCTCTCACATTAGTTTTATTGCGGTTAAAAATGTAAAACTAAAAAAAAAGAATTAAAAATTTTTCAAAGGAAAATTTTGGAGGTGGGACCCTTATAATCCGGAGTCACTGGGCTCGAGCCTGGTGAAAAATCAGTTCCCGGCAGCTTAAATCCGACCCCCCTTCGCTTCATCCTCCATGACACCCCGCCCTGATAAAAAATTCTTTCTGCGCTACTACGAGGATGAGAGATAAAAATTCTGAAAGCTCACAATCATCTTGAGATACAGCAAAAAGTATGAAACGTCCGTTTAAAACCAAAAATGTGGTCATAACCGCTGGCAGATGGCTGAGTTTAAAGCTCTTTTTACGTAGTGTAGCATCTTATACACACCTTGCCAACATGGGACCACGTTAGTACTGTAACAAAATTAGTATTTAGAATGACGTTTACTAATTTTAAGTATTTTCTGGTGGTTGATCCATTTATCAATATTCTTAATTTTCCTGCATATTACTTTACCAGTGGAAAACATTTTTAGAAAAAGATCTGATGATATTTTAATAGATAAATTTTAAAAATAAAAATTCTCAGCAACCACGTAATATAAGACAAGTAACCTAAGAGAATTGGGATCACACGAGCAAAAAGAAATCCAAGATTTTTTTTAATTGGGCAGGAAAGAGTTGAATTTCGATATTTGATTTAAAAAAAACAACCATTGTAAACAGTGTCATTTAAGTTTGCATTTTTTTAAACATGCACTCTATTACATGGTGAAAAAGTTTATACTATAAACTGATACAAAATCTGCAGAATATCTGCCTTTCGTAATCTTACTATCAATAGTAGTGTTACAGTCCTTTGACTCAACCAGTTTTCTGACATAGCTGGCTGTGCGGCCATGCAGCCGGCTGTGTCAGGAAATCTCTCGAGCTCTGTGGCGCCAGATAGGCGATTCGATGGGCCGCTGCTATCTTGTTGGCAGTTAAATGGGTCGATGGAAACAGATGCATTTTTTCAGCCGATGGCGATCTACATTGATTGGTCTTCTACATTGAAGGGAAACTGCACTTGAAAGGGTTCATGGCAAACGGTTTTCAGCAAAATGAAGCGTAAGACTTTGTATCAGAAGCGGACGTTGCATCCGCCCCCACACAGACAATCACTCCACCTCCGTAGTTACTGTAGAAGCAGAAATGTTCGCCCCGTCTATATTAAATGTTAGCTCAAATTTAAAAAATGAGTTTTTTAAACCTTCCCAACATTTTTATGTAATTGTATTCGTTTGGATTAATTTATGTATCCTTTTTTTTTTTTAACTGATTGATGGCAAGTACAATTTTATGAAAAGCGGCTCTTCCTTTGTAAGAGGGTGGAGTTTGACACATGCCCGAAAAAAGAGTCTAGATTTTTTTTTCTTGCGATCGTTTCTTCTAGATTTAGCATGACAGAAATCTTGATTTTAGGCCTCTTCAACATTTTTTATGTAACGCTGAAGTTACTTCATATGTTTTATGACTCGTTTTTATTGCGACGACAATTACTGATGACTCGCGTTATTTCAACATCTGCCTAGCCATACAACAAGTAGAACATTATCAAATAAAAAGTAATAAGACGTTGATTATCACATATTAGTTTTATTGCGATTAAAAATGTAAAACTAAATAAAATGAAGTCATTTTTTAAAAAGGAAAATTTTGGAGGTGGGGCCCCTATAAACCGGGACTCATCTCTTTCCATTAGACACGGTCGGGGGCGGATACAGTTTTCTGTGTGGGAGTGTCTAGTGAGAGCTCTCGTACAGTTTCTGGGCGGGAGTGTCGCAGATTCATTTGTGTGAACTAAACTAAATGTAATATAAATAATGAATGATACCCTCTTAAGCAGTATCTTTTTAGGGGGGCGCTCTACCCCCTCCTATACCTTCCCCTGGATCCGCCCTTTGGACGCGTTCAACATTTCGAAAGGTTTGATTGCTTTTTTTTGTAGTTTTATACTTCTCTTTATTCTGTTTACATGTTTTTGTCAGTTCTTTTCAAAGAGCAGTCATCTGATATTCGCACGTAGAATGTCGCGTGGAATAGCTCCCCCTCTCACCCCAAGCCAAAGAAGTGAAGTGCCAGACCCGTAGTCAGGCGATTTGACTAGGGAGCAGTGCCTTTTACAGTACTTTTAACGAACAAATTATGATCCAGGCATATTTTATTTATTTATTTATCTTTTTTGCATATTTTGTCTTCTAATGTGTTAAGTTAAAGGATATTAGTCATTTAAATTGGGGGGGGGGGAGACGAGGATGGGCCCAGGGAACACGCACCCTTTCAATTTCGTTTCAAAATCTTTTAGTTTGAAACACTTTTATTCAAAAAGTTAATTCAAAGAAAGTTCAAAGAAATTTAACTTTTTTTCTCTTAAATTCCATTAGTCCTTCTCCCCCCCCCTCAAAATAATATTAATAATTATAATTACTATTATTGTTATCAAATCATCCCAAATAATTGTTATCAATCAGTTAAGAAAAGTCAATCCTATTTTGTTCCCCTTACAACTGTTAGCAATGCTTTAGTTGAATAAGTAGATGCTGATGGGAGCAGATCGATGAATGCATAAAATATCTCCAATTTCTCTCAGCTTTGGGGGGACACAACGCTGATTTATTCCTAATTCTTTGTTCAAAAACATGGCCGTAACTTCCTAAGGGCAAGGAATACGATTGCCCACTAAAATTCAAATATTATAGCCTATGTGATCCAAAAAATGTGGTCATAATCGCTGGCAGATGGCTGAGTTGAACTCTTTCTTTCTTTAGACATTGTTATACACACCTTGCCAACATCGGACCACATCATTACTGCACCGAAATAAGTATTTATAGTGACATTTTCTAAATTTAAGTATTTTCTGGTGTTTGAAATTCATCCAAATTCTTAAACTCCCGCTGCACTTTTTTTTTTTTAAATCTCACTCAAAGGGTGAGAAATTCTCACCCATTTATTTCCGTAATGAAAACCCTGAGTACTTTTACTCACGATGTTTACTGACGTAGCTGGCTGTGCGGCTACGCAGCCAGCTGTGTGAGGGAACTTCGTGAGCCCCCTGTGGCGCCAGATAGGCGATTCGATGGACCGCAGTTAAATGGATCGATGGAAACAGATCCACATTTTTTCAGCCCTGGGCGATCCACCCAGTTGGTCTTCTACAATAAAGTGAAACTGTTTGCACTTGAAAACTTTAGTAACAGACAGTTTTCGGCAAAATGAAACGTAAGAATTTGTATGAGAAGCGGATGTTGCATCCGCCCACACAGACAATCACTCCATCTCTGCAGCATCTGTAGAAACAGAAATGCGCGCCGTCTATATTTACTATTATCTCAAATTTACTATTTAAAAAATGAAATTTGCAACCTTTTAAACATTTTTATACACCCGTATTCGTTCGAGTGCATTTACATATTTTTAAAACTGGTTCATGGCGAGTACAATTTTATGGAAATACGCCTCTTCCTTTGTAAGAGGGTGGAGTTTCTGACACATCCCCGAAAAGAGAGACTAGATTTTGTCTTCTTAGGGTCATTTCTTCTAGATTTAGTATTACAGAATTTTTGATTTTAGGTCTCTTCAACGCTATTTATGGACCGCTTTAGTTACTTTATATATTTTAAGAATGATTTTTGTCGCGACGATAAAACTTATTTCGTGCGGTATTCTAGGTTGCGTTGTCCGTGCACCGTAGACACGTTCTGGGGCGGATATAGTTTTCTGGGTGGGAGTGTCTTGTTATAAAAATGTAGACTCCTTTGTAAATTAAACTAAACGTCCTATAAAAAATGTATGTTACTCTCAGGCTGTATCGTTTTGTAGTACAGTTCAGTACTACCGCATCATAAAAAGCATATTGATGGTTTGCCACGTGACTCACCAACTAAGATTTCATAACGTAAAATGAAATCGTCTCAAATTATTTCAAATTCACCTACGGAAAAGGAAATCTGATGTTTTATTTATTAAAAACTGCGTATTTTATAAGTTTGTGCCATCTGTCAACGGCTCTGTAAAATAAATAGTCAATTGTATTCTTTTCATTTCTTTTTTTAAAATAAAAGATAGTTTTATTTTGTATATTATACGAACAGCATTTTTTCGCGCGATAAAAAGTAGCCCATATGTTAATCCAGGACTTTAACTGTCCTTATTCCAAATTTCATCCAAATCCGTCGAACCGTTTCAGCGTGGAAGAGTAACAAACATACATACAAACATTGACATTTATAATATTAGTAGGATATTTCACATATTATTTAAACTACCCATAAAAGTATAGTCAAAATATATAGTCAGAAGTGATTAATGTTCCCAATTGGGAACAGACAGTGAAAATTGGAGGGTACAATTTTTTTCCCCATTTGAATGACGAATATCCTTTAACTAACGCATTAGACGGCAAAATATGCACACAAAGAACTAATTTAAAATATGTCTGTATCTGAATTCGGTCAGTAAAAGTTTAAGAGCAGTGGTCGAAAGAAAAGTGTCAGTAATTGTTTTCTTTGCAATGTACCGCTGATTTTATAAGGTGGTCTTAAGGTGGGGGAAAAAATCTTCAAATCGGTTTACTGGGAAATTTCGGCAAAGCTGTTTAAAAATAGCTGTGTCCGATTTTGGATTTTTTGGAGGAGGGGCAAGAACATAAAGTGGCCGCCTACGCACATCTCTCAGATGCATACCGAGGAGGGCAAAGACTCCGAGGTGGGGCAAAATTTTAAAACTGCCGCCCTCGATTCTAGACACATACTAAGTCACTTACTAAGGAAAAGAGATACAATAGCTCCCTAAAATTCAAGAAAAATCAGATATAAAGGGTTTCACATTAAGAGTTATACAATTTTAAAATAAAAAAAACACCTAAATTATTCAGTGGAACGCAATTTTTTATTTTTTTTAAACTTGAAAGCTCACATTAAGTATGAAAAATAATATCGTTCATGTGAGCACCACGACTTCTCCGAACAAAACCGCACTCTGTCAACCCAATTTTCCATCACTCTTTCACATAAATTAGGTGTTATATCACGAATAACACGTTCAATGTTGGTTTTCAATGGCTCAATGGGTACTGGTACTCTTGTATCGTGTCAAGAAAACTCACTTTCAAATTTGTTTACAATACGACGAATACTAAGTCGATTCACTGAATAATGTCGTCCATGAATTGTTCTGAAATTTCTCCCAATATTCACACATAAACACTGAATTTGATAAAGCAATTCAATAATTTCCAAACGTCGTTCAAGCGTGTATCTTACCATGATTCAATAGATATAATGCATACTAAACACAAATGTCACAAGAAATGTCAAAAGAGAATAGGCAGTGTTGCCATTCTGACCCTTTAAAATTGTATCATCCCTGTTAGAAAACCCTTCATAATCTATTTGAACCAAAATGTGGTCATAATCGCTGGCAGATGGCTGAGTTCAACTCTTTCTTTATGTGTCCAGTATGCTATACACACCTTGCCAACATCGGACCACATGAGTACTGTCACAAAATAAGTATTTATAATGACATTTTCTAAATTTAAATATTTTCTGGTGTTTGAAATTCATCCGCATTCTGAACTTTTGTTATATTTTACCAGAGAAAAACATTAAAAAAAGAAACAGATCTGATGATGTATTATTAGATAAATTTCGAAATTAAATTCGTAGCAACCCTGTTATACGTCAGATTCACTCTCCTAAAACATTTAGGATCACATGAACAAACAGAAATTGAAGATTTTTTTAACTGTGCATGATGTAGTAAAATTTTGATATTGATTTTAAAGAACGACCCTTATAAACTGTGTCATTTAAGTTCGAATATTTTTACATGCATTGTATTTTATAAAGAAAGAACACATATCCCCCCCCACATGTCTTTATACTATAAATAAACTGCTACAAAAACGTCAGACTATCTCCCTTCTGTAATACTAGTTTTATTATGAGTTGCGTTATCATTATTACTACTAAAGTCGGGAATCGTAACTTTTTTTTTCTTTCTAAAATTTTTCTAGCTCTGCGGCACCAGTGGGCGATTCGGTCGACCGCCATGTTATTGTGTAGTTAAATGGATCGAAACAAAGGGTGCACTTTTTCAGCGTTGGTCAGTCTATCCAGTGGGTCTTACATCGAAGTTAAAATGCTTGAGCTTCTAAGCGTTCATGGCAGACGATTTTCGGCAAAATGAAACGTAAAAATTTGCATGGGAAGCGGACGTTACATCCGCCCACACAGACAATCCCTCCACCTCTGTAGTTATTGCAAAAATAGGAATGTTCACCGTCTATGTTAAATATTAGCTCAAATTTACTATTAAAGGAACGAATTTTGAACCGTTTCAACATCTGTATGTAATTGTATTCATTCGAGTTAATTTATATATTTTTAAAACTGATTCAAGTACAATTTTATGAAAAGCGGTTTTGTTCCTCTTACAGAGGGTGGAGTTTCTGGACACATCCCCGACACAAGAGACTATAGATTTTTTTCTTACGACTGTTTCTTCTAGATTTAGTATTATAGAAATTTTGATTTTAGGTCTCTTCAACGCTATTTATGGACCGCTTTAGTTGCTTTATATATCTTAAGAATGATTTTTGTTGGGATAATAAAACTTATTTCGCGTGGTATTCTAGGTTGCCTTGTCCGTGCAAGGTAGACACTTTCTGGGGCGGATACAGCTTTCTGGGTGGGAGTGTCTAGTAGATACATAAATCCAAATATACTAAACATATTCTTAAAAACAAACAAAAAAAGCACTTACTTTAAAATTCTTTGATGGTGTGGAGGAGCGTGCTGTCAGCTCCTTACTATAGATAAAAATTAAGAATACGTAGAGTGTAACATCCGTTGAATAAAAATACCATCTAGTAAAAACTTAACGACATTTTATTCAGACTTTAAGTTGAGCATGCAAGCTCTGCACGATACGGTCAATTTACATCCAGCGGTACAATTAACATAGAGTTCTGGTAACAACAACAGCAACGCGCTAATAATAATAATAATACTAGTACTGCGAACCATGCGCAGCATGCGTGAACACACTTCCTTTTTATACTCCCGGACCGCACATCAGCGTTGCCAGATTCCCTGGCTCTGCTATCGTGGGAGTAGCCGCTAGCGCTCCTCACAGGATGCGCGGAAGCTTATTCGATGTGGTGGTCGCTGAAGGATCAGATTGGTGATCGGGAACGCACCGATCGCAGGCGCGGCGGCCCCCACAGTACCCCCCCCCCTCCAGTGACCACGAAACTTTCACGAATATTTTGAATTGAAACGCACTCTCCGACCAGAACGTGTAGTAACAGCCGGAGGTGACGTGATGCAGGATGCTGGTTTTGTCACAGTCGGAGGTGGAGTTACGAGGATGTAGGCGTTGACACTGTTTCTGATGGACATTCTTTACGGTCGGCCGGTGAAGCATTGTCCGTACGTTCAGGAGCCCAGATAAATGCGGGTTTGAGGCGGTCAATGTTTATAAGACTCCTTGTTTACCAAAATTTTAAAAGTGTTTACATTTAGTTCGAGGACTTTGTGGGGTCCGGTATACGTGGGTGCGAAAGCAGTCCTTGACGCATCATATCTCAGGAACACATGCGAAGAGTTCTGCAAGTCTTTATTCACAAACACAGTTTTTGAGCAGTGGGCGCTG
Source organism: Cheiracanthium punctorium (assembly GCA_038373885.1). Lineage (NCBI taxonomy): Eukaryota > Metazoa > Arthropoda > Arachnida > Araneae > Cheiracanthiidae > Cheiracanthium > Cheiracanthium punctorium. The sequence continues at coordinate 92,594 of JAWZYV010014046.1, forward strand.
GTGGGTACGGGGCGAACAGCTGACATGTAGTTTTTTAACTTTTGCACGAATGTTTGCTGGTCGGCACAGGATGTGGGTTAACTGTCCGCTTGCATGAATTCTTCGGGCAGACGGAGACTGGTGCCGTACACCAACTCGGCAGCAGAAGCACCGATATCCTCTTTAATGGCGGAGCGCAGACCAAGTAAGACTGCGGGAAGAACGTCGGTCCATTGAATCGAAGTATGACATCGTATTGACTGCTTCAGTGAGCGATGAAAATTTTCGACAATGCCGTTAGATCGCGGATGATACGGGCTAGTGCGCACTCTGGAGTGCCCAGGAGCTTGGTTAACGCCGTAAAAAGCAAGGACTCGAACTGACGACCTTGGTCGGTGGCGATTCGCTCCGGAACTCCAAAACGCGCAATCCACAAGCTATAAAATTGTTTGGCAACAGTGTCGGCAGAAATGTCTACTCTGGGAATTGCCTCGGGCCAGCGTGAGAAACGATCGATGCAAGTGAGCAAATAAGAAAATCCATTGGATGGAGGTAGAGGTCCAACTAAGTCGATATGCACTTGTTGAAAGCCGTAAGTTGGCAACTCAAATCTTTGTAGTGGGCTGTGAGTGTGGGCTATGGATTTTTGATTTCTGGCACTCAGTGCATGCACGTGTCCACTCGCCAATGTCTTTTAACATTGCTGGCCACACAAAACGCTTTTGCACTAACTTCCTTGAAGCTTTTATCCCAGGGTGAGACAGACGATGCAAGTTATTGAAGATGGCACGTCGGAACCTCGCGGGAACGTAAGGTCTGATCTTACTGCCCTGAATATCACAATAAAGTGATGTATCAGGAGCGAGCTGCATGGACTGGAGATTCAGACTACTACAGGTTGTATTTTGTAGGAGGGCTTGAAGCTCCGAATCCTGTTTCTGTTCGTTTGCCAGAGCTATGAAATCGGTTGACGAGGTCATCGAAATTTCCTGTGTGCGGGACAGAGCATCGGTGACGACATTTTCGGCACCATCAATATGGCGAATATCTGTCGTAAATTAACTGATAAAATCGAGGTGTCTCAGCTGGCGAGGGGATGCTTTGTCGGACCGCTGTTTAAACGCAAAGATTAGGGGTTTGTGATCTGTAAAAATAGTAAAGTTACGTCCTTCCAGGAAGTGACGAAAGTATTTGATGGCGGCGTAGATCGCCAAAAGTTCGCGGTCGTACGTACTATAAAGCGTCTGGGTTGAGGAAACAACACCCGCCGGTTCGGGGATATCTCGTACAGCGGCAACTCTATCCATGAGAGGTCGAACGCCGTCGGCTGAAATTTCGTGGCCAAGGAAAGATACCTTGGGTTGACCGAAAACGCATTTAGATGGGTTAACGCCGTATTCCTGGAACCGTTCAAACACCGCGCGAAGGTGAGTCAAATGCTCTTGCTCCGAAGCCGATGCGACTAAGATGTCATCAAAATACCCAGACAGCACAAACTTGTCCGGAACATGTCCATATGATATCATGGACAAGTTCGGGACATAACTGACATCCCCAAATTTGTCTATATCTTGTCCATAATACGCCCCAAACTTGTCCATATGGCACAATACGGCGTCCATAATGATATCCTCTGGACAAAATATAGACATCCATATGGACATGTTATGGATATCCAGAACTTATCTATATGGGCATGTTATGGACATCCATATGGACATGTTATAGACAACTAGAATATGTCCATAAAAAGACATTCTGTGGATATTTATCTCATATCCACAGTTTATTTTTATGCTATGGATAAGTTACTACCATAAAGGAACAGAAGTATCTGTTTCATCAGTAATTTCTGAAATGGATCTATTACAAGAACTGCTTGTGGGATCACACATATTTGAATCTTCAAAAATATTTTCATCGATCCTACTTTCAAATTCATTATGAAAATAATTATAATCGTGCGCATTAATAGGCTTCGATTCAATATCATTCAGCTTCAATCAGGAATAATTCATCATTAACTTCTTGTTCAACATTTCGCCATTCCTGACGAGTCGATTCAATTTTTTTATTAAAATACATATTAAGTCAAAAAGTTGTACATTACCTCGTATTGTAAAGAACAGAACAGTGATATAGGCAAGCAAAATGCAAGAAGTGCGCATAAAAATGTTATAATTGTCTAACAAGGAAACTTCAAATATGTGGGTACTATCTACCACAACCACCACAGATTATTAAAAACAACGTGTATACAAAAATGCTACTGCGCACGATCAAACAAACTAAGCCAATCAGAGTTTGTCGCCGATAGATTTTCCCATTTATGTCATAAAATAGATATGATTGGGGTGTTTAGATGTCCAATTCATGTCATATTACAGACATAATATGGGTTTTCCCGTTTTTGTCGTAATAAGACTTAATTGGGGTGTTACATGTCCCAATCATGTCTTATTCTAGACATATTATGGATTTTCCCAAAGATGTCGCTAAAATGTCCAGGAGATATCTTATCATAGACATAAACATATTTTGGACAAGTTTGTCCAGGTATGGACATAAATTGGGCAAGTGTGCTGTCTGGGTACGGAACGCAGAAATCTAACCCGAATAAATCCTGATGGATGAAGCGTTGAAAGGTCTGCGCCACGTTGCAGAGGCCAAAGGTCATTACGGGGAATTCGAAGAGACCAAAGGGTGTTGTTACGACAGTCTTCGGAATATCGGTAGGGTTGGTTGGGATTTGATGGTATGCCCGCTCGAGATCAAGAGTAGAAAATATAGTTTTAGCGTTCAACACCTGCATACAGTCCTGGATGTGAGGGACAGGGTACCGATCTGGCACGGTGACAGCGTTTAAACGCCGGTAATCACCACACGGGCGCCAGTCGCCATTGCGCTTTTTAACTAAGTGGAGCGGGCTGGCCCATGGACTTTTCGAGGGGCGACAAAGGCCCTGCTCGAGCAAATAAGAAAACTCATCTTTCGCGGCTTTCAGCTTGTCAGGAGGCAGACGCCTCGGCTTAGAGCAAATTGGCTGTCCCGTCGTCTCAATGTGATGAGTAACATTGTGTTTAGGTTGGCTGTGTCCCATAACAGGACGTGTTATCAAAGGAAATTTCTAAGCAGCTCATGATACGGAGTAGCTCCAGAAATAAGTTTGACGCCGAAATTCGCGCTGTTACGAAAAGAACCTGGGTATGTGAGGTTTGTCACAGTGTCCACAAGGCGACGATTTTTAATGTCGACCAACAGTGCAAATCTATGCAGAAAATCTGCGCCGATAATAGGGTGTGACACCGACGCAATAATGAAAGGCCATTGGAATTTTCTCCGTAAGCCCAAATCGACCTGTAACAGACGTTCACCAAAGGTTTTGATGGGGGAACCGTTTGCGGCGAACAGCTCGAGTTTGCTGGCGGACCCTTTTCGCTCATGGGACAGCGGAGGAACCACAGATACGTCAGCCCCGGTGTCAACTAAAAATTTCATGCCAGAGGTTTATCAACGACAAAGAGGCGCGCAATGGATCGGCCGCACTCGCTCACGGCTTCGAGCGATGGCCGATTAAGTTTTCCGAATCATTAAAATTACAGGGAGAGGTACATTTCCGGGCCTTTGCACCGAAGTTATGATGGTAAAAACAAACATCTGCCGAGGGATCTTTGTATCGCTTTTTTGAGTTACTTCGAGACCTGGACAGCTGACGGAAAGAAGGTCGACCCCGCTGAGGCTGCTGCTGTTGCACAGAGCATAAATGAGCAACTTGCTTTGTAAGTCTCTATTTGCGCTTGTAATGGTGCAATACTGGGACCTGGAGCCTGCAACTCGTGTATGTGCACCGGAGTAGCTAACTCGTGAATTTTTATCGGCCATGCCGGAAGGTTGTTGAGCGGTTCGCTACTGGCAGCAAGTATAGCCTGGGTGTTAGATGGGAGACGATTCATCCACAAAGTTTTAAGAATGTTGTCACTTAAACTACCGGCGGATAAGTCAGACATCTTAGACAGCAGCTGGGAAGGCCTCCGACTCCGCGTATACGGCAATTAATTTGGCTTTAAGAGACTTGTATTTGTCGGTAGGTGGGGGATTAAGGGCAAGCTCCCGTACCGATTGTAACACTTCCGATTCCAAAGCGGAGATCGCCGTGTAAAATTGGGTGTCATCGGCGGTGATTCCGCCTAATTTAAATTGTGCATCAAGTTGGATAAACCATAGCGAGGGGTCGGTACGACAAAATGGGGGAGGTTTAACAGCAACACGTGCTAACTGGGTAGGGCCGGACGTGCCGTCGCCGGTAATGGCATTTTCACAAGGCAGAGCCCTAGTAGCAATGACTGCTTGTTTTCTGCTCGGTCGTTCATCGACTCATCGTTAACTCATCGACTCGTCGAATTCAGTCATCGGCAAGTGCACTTTTGTTAATCTGCAATAGATGAATTTTTATTCATGGATAGAAGTGATCTAGACGAGCAGTTTCGCCGATGGGAAACCGAAAAACAATATCTTATCCGAAACTGCAGCTCTATAGTCAACGGGCCTTGCAAGTGTCCCCAGTAGTTTACACTTTACCCAAATTCCTATAAATATTTGCGTAATTTAGATGTGCCTTTGCATAATCTAAGGGGAATTTTGAACAATTCTTGAATTAATCGCATAATTTACTTCAAATTTCTTGTATTGGGGTTGGGAGGGGGCGGGAGGGGTATCCCCCCCTTGCCCCCTCCCACAAAATTTAAATTTGAAAAGAAATATTTACAAAAAAATGTAAGTATTTATTATATAAAAATCGTTTGTAATATTTAAATAATTTTTAAAAAAAGTGTTTAAAAAAAAGAAAAGAAAATCTATTTGAGCGTCAGCTGCATTATTAGAAAAACGGAAACTTCATTACAATGAGCAACTCTTTTGAAACCTCTTTAATGTAAACAGCAAGAAGAGAAATCAGTTAATTTTTAAAAGTTATCCAAGAAATATGAAAGTTAAAATCACACTAAAATTCCTATACAATTGGCAATATTGTTTTTTAATTATTAATTATGAATGTTGTTGCTACTTACATACATTGGTAAAAAGTGAAATTAATTTCTTACCAATTGAATAATTTGACTATTATTAATAATAGCTGAACAACACTTTGTCAAAATTTCACCCGAAGTCCCAATCTGAGACTAAAATAACGGTTACTTCACACTTTGCCTTCTACATGACAAGATTCAATGGTCTAGGGGTAGCGCACTGATCTCGTAATCAGTACGCTCAGTGTTCGGGCCCGGGGGAGGAAGAATTTTTTTTTTTTTCCAGAAAAACGGAAATTTAGCATACAAAAAACGAAAATATAATAAACAGAACGGGCATTTTTTGAAAATTTTGCTGCCAGTCGTTTATTTTTTATTAACAAATATATTTTAAACAGTTTATCGGTTTCTTTTCGTTATTTCATCGGTGTCATCGGGAAACGATGATCGGCTTTATGGTCTCCCGAGCGGACATTTTGTACCAGTTGCCGATAAAATTTCCCATTTTTGGGATGAAAAGCCGTGATCGGCCATTGCTCCTTCTCCTCGGATTTAACTCACCCGCCTCTCATCGACCGATGAGTTATTGCTACTAGGGAGACATGTCAAAATAACACGAGGGGTATCAAATACAAGCAGCGCAATAAAAGAGAAAGAAAAATAAATAAATTGGAAACGACTCACCCAGGGTTGGCTATAACACCTTGAAGCGACGAAATGTTTATATCCAACTTGAGTTGCGCTGACACAGCCCACTACAAAACAACACGAATTGCGGCAGGAAAAAACACATGAACACGGCATCAATTGCACACACTTGCGCACGGTATCACTTGTGCTTGCGCACGTATAAAAAATGCATTTTGGGGTAAGCTCGTGCACTTAGACGAAGCGGCACTTGCAACACACACACAGTGTAAGCACACTTTAGAATGCACACGACCGGAAGAAAACACAGCGCAGATTACATACGCCTTGACAAGCACACTCTTGATGATTTGAAAAAATAAACGCTTGAGATTCCGTACTGCATTAAAACACTTGCGATGAGAAATTTTGTCAACCACCTGGCGAGCAATATTTCACCCAATACTGCCGGAAGAAGAAAAAAATAATCTTCACTTAATGGAAATTGATACTGGAATGCACAACACTAATGCTGGATGTTACGAATTGATGACAAGAAATGTCTTGAGACTCCATAATTCTTGGATGAACTCGGATTGCAGGATTGCGTATACAAAATGTCCAGAAGTCACCAATGTGGAGGAGCGTGCTGTCAGCTCCTTACTATAGATAAAAATTAAGAATACGTCGAGTGTAACATCCGTTGAATAAAAATACCATCTAGTAAAAGCTTAACGACATTTTATTCAGACTTTAAGTCGAGCATGCAAGCTCTGCACGATACGGTCAATTTACATCCAGCGGTACAATTAACATAGAGTTCTGGTAACAACAACAGCAACGCGTTAATAATAATACTAGTACTGCGAACCATGCGTGGACACACTTCCTTTTTATACTCCCGGACCGCACATCAGCGTTGCCAGATTCCCTGGCTCTGCTATCGTGGGAGTAGCGGCTAGCGCTCCTCACAGGATGCGCGGAAGCTTGTTCGATGTGGTGGCCGCTGAAGGATCAGATTGGTGGTCGGGAACGCACCGATCGCAGGCGGGGCGGCCGCCACAATGGATTAATATTTGCACGTGGAATGGCATTTAGCAATTTCCTTTGTAGTTCTTAATTCTTTGGTAAACTGAAAACGGATACCTTGAGGCCGTCTGCATAATAACCTGTACAAAAATGTACTGAACACTTGTATACCATGTTTTAAGTACAATTAGCAAGCATAGTTTTATAGATAATGGACATTCTTCAAGAACTTCGAAGCAAACAAAATCCCATTGATGGCGGAAAAGTATAGTACACTATCGCCAATTCTCTTTCACCTGCGACGATTTACCTGCCGTTTGACGTACCTGCCCGTTTTCATAAAAATAGTACCTGCGGGATCAATTGGCGATAATACTCCGATGATAAGCGAGCGCAGCTAGTAACCCAGTCGAAAAACCTACAAATAATTTTAAATTCTTTATTAATAACTGCTATTTCTTTATTGTAATCAATCAGGTGTATATCTATCTATATGTGTGTGTGTGCGTGCGTGTGTTATCAATACTTTTTAATTCCTCTTTAAAAAACATAAAAAACAGGACTTAAAATTGCAAAACAATAATAATAATAATGATAATAGAAATTTTGAAAACAATATGTAAAATAAAATCATATTTTGTTATTTGATTTGCAGTTGGGCTAGCCGGGGCCGTCGTTATTAGCAACCGGGCCTGCTTGTTCGTTGCCACCGGAAGAAATGAGTGAAACATTGAGGCCTAATATTTACATTTGCGCTGTTCGATTGCATGCGATTTGGGATTATAAACGTTAATTTATTTTATAATTAAAAAACAATTTTGTTATAGTTTTGTCATAATGATTTAATGACAAGGTGTTTTAGATGTAGGTAATAATTTTTTGAAGATTGCGCTTTTTTTTTAATGGAAATAAATCAACGAATTCAATCATAGAATTCGAACTTTAAGTTCTGAATGTAAAGGTAAGTGTACACATATTCATGTGTTATTTATAAATTATTTTAATCTGAAATCGTTTAACTTGGGTAGTTTATGATTCTGGTAAATAAGCGTGCGTTGTAATACTAGTTAGACATTCTTATCTGTTTAAATCTTTCATTTGAAAATGTCATTTATCATTTATTATAAATGCACTAAATGCATGATATTGGTTTCAGTGCAGAAGTACTGTAAAATATGTTATTAATTTTTAAACATGTTTATGTAGAAACTTTAATTGAAGTTAATATTTTGTATAAGCGTTCATTATACTCAAAGTTCCAATTAGATAATGGCTATAATAAAAAGTAATTAATTCAGGGATCGTTTGTTTTTAGTTTACTACAGTGTTTAGCGCAACTTGTGAAAAGGGATCTTGAAATTTTTCAAGTCCTAGAGCTGTTAGTTTATCTTAATTTGTATTCAAAGTCCGTGGAGCAGGTTTTTTTTTTTTTTTTTTTTTTTTTTTAAGCTACAACCCTAATATACAGCAATGCAGGGACGAAAACATTTGTTTTCAATCGCCAGTTAATAATAACTTAAAAAAAGAAGTGTTGGGATATTAGTGGTATTTCCTAGTATGGTTTTCTAAAATTTATTATTTTTCTCTGGAGAAGAAAAAATATATGGAACTAACACTGAAAATTATAAATCATTTTCATTTCGAATGGTAAAATTTTCGATAAATTAACTCATTTGAACTAACCAAAATAAAAACAGTCAACAAACGTGTTTGATCGTACACTGTTACGTGATTCTTAATCCTTTTGATATATTTTATCTCCCCTTTAAGTTCGTACTACTATTTATAGGACACCCTTTATTTTAATTCATTCTAAATGTTTCTCGTTAAATTAATTTACATTATTTTTCATGTAAATACCGAGGACATGCAGTGCACAGGTTGTACTTATAATTATAGCAAACATTCTTCTGATACCTACGCCTTACAAAAGATTAAAAATTAAATAGTATATCAGTACTTAAATTTTGGTATACGTGAATTGAAAATATCAAATATTTTGAATTCTATTTCAGCTCCTCGTCATATATTTTGTTAATATATTAACCGAGCAATATTTAATAATTGAAAATTTAATAACTATTAGTTAAATTTATTTTAAAAGTAATAATGGTTGTAACTGCTTTTAAAATCTGAACTTAAACATTCAGTATAAAGAAATGCATAAAAATGTCTGTATCATTTGTGCATTCGTTTACTTGAATGTATACTAAAAGTCAGCTTAATTTGTTCATGCATATTAAAAATCAAGCTAAAATAATGAATCAAGAGAGTGAGCACTACTTTGTTTTTCCTTCAAATTACATGCATCTATTTACTTTAATGTCCACGTGTATCATAGTAAAGAAACTGTCAATGAGTTCGTACTTGAATTAGTAACACAATCACTACTTAAAACTACATTAAATAACGTTTCAAAGCATCGGAAAGCTTAAAAATACGGGAAGACGCGAGCATCCGTAGGCCTCTTTGGATGACTCATCGAAATACACGCGCAGGCCCGTTACTAATAGCGAAGGCCCCGGGCTCGCCGACTAGCAAATGCAAAATCTGTTCTTGAATTTCACTGGTTGAAAAACGACAGATCTGATCCAATGAAGTCGTGGGAGATCCGGTAAATTATCCCCTCATATTGAATGATTCAAATCACATCACTAGCATTTCTGAGTGTTATCACATTACACTCATTCCCGTAAACAATTGTTCTGTCCTTCTCTGAAGCGTAATACTCTGTTTGTGTTATTGTTCATTGACTTATTTCCCACTCTACAAACAGAAGCTTGCATTTCGTAACTGCAGGTAGGTGTGATTTTTCTTTTTTATTGATTGTTTTGCGTCGGCGATCACTGGCATAATGCAGACATGTAAGTGAAGTGTTATTGTTTTAGACAAGTTATATTAATCGGATGAGGGATTGAATGACCCATTCATTAGATAATGCTGTGATGTTTTTGCTGTCGCAGGCGGTGACTACTCTATAATGTCGGTACTTTCTTATTATCCCGGTGGTCCGCCAAGACGAGCGATTTTTCACCCAGGTAAATGCTCTGCACACATGGTTCGGAATAGGGTTTCCAGATCAAAATTCATGAAATAGATAAACGGCTTCTTAAAAATAGCCACAGGGGACGGTAGCGCCATCGTATGAATTTTAAAGAAATCTTTTGGGAAAGAGTTTGAGATGTAGCATAAATGTGAGGTTAATTCCTACTTTATGGTGCTTCTTGGCACGTTTTTTCGTCTTGTCTCTGGGAGCTGAAATGCTCCCAAAGGCAGTTTGGGAAAACGGACCCAAATTAGCGATAAATGCACAAAATAAGCAAATTCAAAAGCATAAATATTAAATTTAAAAAAAAAAAAATATTGTACTCACATGACTTGCTGAACATCTGATTTTTTATTATTTAAATAATCACATTTGTCGTCTCACAAGTCGAAGTGATTTTAATCCACAAACAGAATGAATGGACGAGAATTACAACTGGCTCCTAAAAATTTGCAATTAAACAAATTAAAAATGGACAGTCTAGCTCTCAAAAATATGTTGGTCAACCCATCAGGATTTCAAAGAGAATAAAATATTAAAATTTCTGCTTGCTGGGAAATACGGTACATCTTTAGTATGGTTCCTTTGGCCCACTTTTTTTTGGCGCGATAAAGAATGCCAATATCGTAACCCCGCCATCTGATGATCGGAAGTTAAGATATGGTAAAATTAAACCCGGCGATTTGTTTTCGGAAAATGGTGAGGATGACAATGTGCTTTATGGTTTATTTTAATGGCTTTATTTTACATTAGATTTTATTATTTAATTATTTTTGAAATTTAAAGTGGGTGTTCAGGTTTACACTGACTGTTTATATACAGTTTTGTATGAATAAACATTCTTTTCATAGTACATTTCAGGTTTATATTTTCGTTCTCGATTGTTTATTTGTTAAGGGTAGAAGCAACAAATAATTACGTTAATATTTTATACAGTGAAATAATTTTAGATATTTTGATTTTATTATTTCCATATTGCAATAATTTAGCGATTTTAATCAAGGTATGTGATAAGCATTGTTTGTTTTTATTTGTTATGATTTCCTTTGTTTATTTGTTAAGGGTAGGAGCAACAAATAATTTTGTTATTAATATAATATTTGATATTTTGATTTTATTATTTCAATATTGCAATAATTTAGCGATTTTAATTAAGGTATGAGATCAGCATTGTTTGTTATGATTTAAACTAGTTCTTTACTTTTGCTTATGTAATCTTTTGTCAGAATGTTAAAATATATTTTAATTTTTTTGTATTTTTTATTTGTTACTTTTGTGAAGTATTGTCTGTAGAATATTATTTGTTTGCATTATTTAATTTAATCTACTTAAAAGAGAAAGGGGGGGGTTGAGGGGGAGCACAGCTCCCCCTCACATAAAAAGAAAAGTAATTAAATTTTATTAAACCGAATCTATATGTCCATGTAAGTTTGTTATCTGTTTAATTTTTTTTTCATAAAAATATTTAAAAGCCATTAAAATAAGTCATAGCAAAATTAACGGTGACGATCTATTATCTCGGAAACCAGCACCATCTGATCCGCCATATTGTTTACAATTGGCATCGGCAAGGCAATCTTGGGTTGGCGACAAGATTTTGTCACCAAAAAGGGACCATACTAAAGCTGTTCCGGAAATACCCATATTCCCCAAGAAAATAATCGTATTGCATGGAGGCATGAAAACCAATAAAACAATTCTAAACAAAAGCCACGCATGCACTTCATTAAAACCAACCAAAACAAATAATTTTGAGCTGAAACTAAAAGCCTTGAATCCTATCCAAGCGGCAACTGCGCATGCATTAGGCCCAAGAAACAAAATGGCAGCCCATCAAAAGCAAAGCTGCGGGCCAGAGAAACCAGGGGGCACCTCCTGGGCAAATCTTGGCTGCAGTGCTCTTAAGCTGCGTTGGATACACAGTCTGCCTGATGCCAGCTCGGAAATTGCTCGTCAGTCATGTCTATCTACTAAGTGTCAGTACACTTATAGACAAAGTGTCCCGTGAAAGCACTTGCATCCACATCACCACCTTCCCCTTCTTGCCTGTGCGGCCCCCCAGTCTGTGATCTGATGTGAAAGGTTGCACAAGACCTTCTCCAATGCTGCCATGAAAAGCTTTGTGAACAATAAATTGGAAGTTCAGTTCCACAATTCCTTTTTATTAAAATGTATTAAGAAATTACATGACACAAAACCTTTTATTTGTAATTTTTATATTTCCCTGAAAACTGTAATTATGGGCATGTGGCCCTAGGCAGTTGCCCAGCTTGCCCCTGCCTAAGACTGGGCCTGAGAGAACCAAAATGGTTGCTTATTTCAAGCACAAGGGATGAAAATGGCAGCTTTTCACTAAGCTGCCAGAAAACAAATAGAAGTCACCAAGGTTACCACATTAAATTGTTCATCACCTCATTGGCAAAGAAGCACCGTAAACTAGGTATCAACCATATGGGCTTCATTAGTGCATTTTTGTGATTAGAATAATAAAAAATTAAAAAAAAAACTAGCACTTTCACATTTTAAATGTGCACTAAAGTGCTATATATTAAAAGCCTATCATAATCCATGTGTCGTCCCTAATTTTCTTACTTATTCTATTAAGTTGGAAAGTGTCATTATTCATGAGTGTGCCGTATTTTTCTTGCTTGTTTCGTAAAACACATCTGTGGAATCGAAATCTCTCTTAAAATCATCTACTAAAACTCAGGATTCTCACAATTCACTATTTCAACAAAAAAGTCACTTCCCCCCCCCGTACTCACTAAGTCACTTTTTTTACCAAATGGCCACTAAAGTCACTACTTATAGGAACAAGTCGTTGGTTTTTGTTTTTTGAAATAAAAAGTTAGATTTTTTTTTTGTTTGTATTCAGCAGATTTTCTTTAAAAAAGTATAACTATAAAACTTAAAAATATCATAACTACACTATCTTACTATATACTACACTTATTCACTATCAAATAATAAATTTATTGCTCGCCAGTCTCTTCTAAATTAGGAAAAATCGTCATGGGTGGCAAATATGCAAGGTGTTCGATATGTTTTACATAATTAAAAATAGTGTGAAGTTTAAATTTTGATGTTCCAAGGAACACTCAAGAATCAAGCAATGTGTAGCTTGGTAACATTCTATCTGATCCAATCTTTGGTTTTGCCTGTTAAAATTATGCCTTTTTTTTACAAATAAACCTTATTAGGGGCTGAATGCCTCATACTAAAAGCCAGCATAGCAAATCTAGGGACCTTGACCCCTAGTATTATTTAAAAAATTAGATTGTTTTATTCAGCTTAAAATTCAATGACTTAGGATATTTTATAATATGAAATTAACATATTGAAGTATAACTATGCAATATTATTTGTAAATGCATTTTAAAATACATGTTATAATTTTTTTTTCTCTTTACTCTGAAAATATTCAGCTGAATATGTAACAATATTAGGCCAAATATCTGTTCAGTACTCGGCTTACCAAATACTTGGCAAAACAGCCGAATACGGAATAGTGACCGAATATTCATTACATCCGTAATTAAATCTGGATTTGATATTGTTACTGAATTGTTCAAGATATTTGAAAAGGACAAAAAATAATTTTTACATGGTGCATTACATTGAATCTGGGAAATACCTGAATGAAAAGCTGATAGCAAATGTAAATCACTTGAAGTTTTTCAGCTTCTTTAAAACAAAAGAAATTCCAAATAAAATAAGTTGCCAAAATATAATTAAAATTGCTAATAGGTTGCCAGGCAGTGTAAACCAAAGTGCATTAATGGATGAATAGCATCTTTTGAAAACAGAGAAACTTAGTTTTACTTCAAATATTCATATAGATCATATTTGAAGAGAATTTTTTTTAATTAAAAATGCTTTTGGGGACACTAAATAAATATCCGGTAATTCAAGACGTGGTAAAGATGTGCTTGTCGGTATTTCATGGCAATGCTGACATAGAAAGAGGATTTTCTCTCTCACGCAGGTTAATTTCTGAAGAAAGAACAAATGTGTTGGAAAGAACTTTGAATGCTAAACTTCACACATTAGATGTACTCAGCTTTCAAGTAGTACTTGTGCCAATAACACCAGAACTCTTAAAATTTGCTAGGGGAGCATTTATGAAATACAGATTATATCTTGATGAAGAAAGAATGAAATGGGAAGAGCACTTTTGAAACGAGAAGATGAAGAAAAACAAACAAACAAAAAACGATAAAGGTGAAATTTTGAAAAAAAAAAAATGAAGATTATTGCAGATCTTGTGTGAAAACGAATTAACTGAAGCCCGAAAAGAAAAAAAAAATACAAAGGGAAAAGTTTGTGGTAAATTACTGAATGATGCAAATGAAAGATTAAAAAAAGGAATAAAGTAGAAGGATTTTACAGAAATACAGTTAGCCTAAGCTATATTAGAAGCTGTTGAAATGGCGAAAGATAAAGAAAAAAAAAAATCAAAGCCATTTCAATAGAAGCAGGGTGAGAAATTGGGAGCAAAAATCTAGGCGTCAATGGCACCTAACTTTTTTTCCTGGTTGCCAAACTGTCTTGTTCAGGTGCAGTTCCGAAAACCTTTGTTTTGTTTATATGCATAAACTATAAACAGGTAGGCTTAATGATTATGTACAGTAATAATAAAGAAGATCAGGACTATTAAAATTAAGATAATAAAAAATAGTAAGTAAATATAAAATCAATTTTTATAGCTTTCCACCTATGCATCCAGAATAAAATATTATGATACATTTTACAAGAATATGGTCTTTAGTTTTAGTTTAGAAGTATTTTATAAATTGTTGCTATATAATTACAATGCCTATGGTAGATAAACTTATGCAGTATATGTGTACTAGCTTCAAAATGTCACCTGATCAACCAGCACTGTAAGCAAACAGGTAGTACCTGTTAAAATTGTGGAATTATGTATTTGTATTCTCAGTGGGTTGAACTGAAGTTGGGAGAGGGTCTATGAAAGCTTTCAATGTCACCAAGAATTATTTATTATTTTACATAGCTATTTTATCTTACTAAAAATTATTTTTAATTAAATTACTTAAAACATATTTTAATACAAACTGAACTTATCTTAATTATTAAAATTTTTATATTTAAATAAAAAGTTTTTTTATATTTTCAAATAACTAATTCAATTATTATTTTTTTTTCAATATCTCATAAAGGAATTTTATTTAAAAAAGATAAATTTTATTAAGTTTAAACCTTTAAAAAATACTTTTATTTGAATTATCGTAATTTAGGCCGGAAGTCCGAAGTTTAGATTTTCCCAAAATCCAGATGTTTTGCTAATGTCACCCCCCCCAACACACACACACACAAATAAATAGATAAATAAATCTTCTTTCATTTTTTCACGAAATTGCATTAATTAATTTCAGTCAATCCAGGGGCGTAGCTACTGCCGTATCAGCCGTATCAATTATACGGGGCCCCCAACTTGCATAATCAAAAATTTATAAAAACTTCCCTTTTTTGTTTTTTTCCCAGAAATGGAAAAAGTTGCCACTTCTGTTGGTTATTAGCAGATCGTCAAAGCAATCCTCTGCATGGGTTAATGGTGTTTCCATTAGAAGCAATTTTACGCAAATTATACTTGACCATTAAAAGTCACAGCAGCATATTAATGCCTATCTTATAATAATTTGGTTACAAGGAAATACCATCAATACTCTATTGCAAAGTGAAATCAATAGTAAAATTACATTCTGGAGAGATGTATTGTATCGTATAATTAATGTTATAATTACTTTAACATCTTGTAATCTACCTTTAAGAGGCCATGATTCTGATTCTGGAAATTTAATGGCAATTTTACGTTTGCTATCTAATTATGATGCAACTTTAAAAGAACTTCTAAAATCAAAAGGCAAAATAAATTATTTAAGCCTTGTGATTAAAAATGAAATTATTAATTTGCTTGGTACCGCAGTTAGGAACAATAAAATCTCAGAAATTAAAAAAGCTCCATTTCTGACAATAATTCTAGATACAACACAAGACTTGTCAAAAATTGTCCAACTTTCTGTAGTTTTTCGATACATCTCGATTACGGAAGATGATAATGTACCTAAAGAAGTAAAAATCTGAGTCCTTTTTGGGGTTTACAGCAGTATCCGATTGCAGAGCTGAAGGACTTTAAACTGAAATTTTAAATACGATTAAAGAATATGGAATTTATTTGACTAAATGTAGAGGACATGGTTACGATGGAGCAAATGTTATGTCGGGTGTTTATGGAGGATTAGAAACCCTAATAAAAGAGAATGCCGATTATGTTCATTGTGCTGTGCACGCATTAAATTTAGTTTTAAATGATGCTGCGAAACATGTTCGTGAAGTGTCGACTTTTTTTGATAATTTAGAAAAAAATATATGCATTTTTTGGCAATAGTATACAAAGCTGGGCAATGTTAAGTGACGATTCATCTGAAAAATATTTAATTACCCTTAAAAAGGTATGTCCTACCAGATGGTCTTCAAGAAACGACGCTTTATTAGCGTAAAGAGAAGTTATTTATTAATCATGAAAACTTTGTACCAACTAAATTTAATTAAAAAAAAAAAAAAAGACGAACGTGAAGAATGTAGAAATATAATTAACATTTTAGACAGTTATGATTTCTTAGTGCTTGTCACATTTTTCTTCACTATGTTAAATCATTAATTCTGTTGCTAAAGCTCTACAACATGAAAATAATGACTTACAGAAAACTAGTATTTTATTAAGTAATCTTTTGAATAGACTGTGCGAATTAAGAAATCAAAATTCATTCAATAGTTTGCTAAATGAGTCCAAAGATTTAGCAAAAGAGTGAAGGGTAACAACTGTTTTTAAAAACAAAAGGCGAAAGATAACGAAGCGTTTTTTTTTTATGAGTTATCACAAGAGGAGAAAATTTCAGACCCGGAATCCTATTTCAAAGTTAATGTCTACTATTGCTGTTTAGATATATTAATTTCTCAAACTAAACAGATTTCAGAGCTTTTGCGACCTGAGTATTATGTTCGAAATATTACAACCGGAAAAACTCCTGTCTTCTTCAAACGAAGAGATATTAAACGCTTCCGGAAAACTGTCTGCTAAATACAGTAAAGACATCTCAGTTAATCTTTATGACCAATTAAAGGCTCTAAAAACATGCTTAAAATCTGAAATTAAAAAAATTCATTCCATTAAGGAACTCATTGAATTATTGCTGATAAAATTCAATAGTCTTGCATCCAGTTTCCCGGAGGAGGAGAAATCTTTACCCTTCCTAAGGGCCCCCAAACAAATTTTTATACGGGCCCCGCCAAGGCACGCTACGCTTCTGAGTCAATCCATGTATTGTTTCCAGTACCCAACTGCTGCACTTAACCAGCCGTTATTGCGGCCTGTAATGCGCCATGGCAAATAAAATCCAAGATGGCATCCGGACCATAAACCTGTACTCTCCTGCAGTAAATAATTATATTTAATTAATCAATATTAACTAATCCCAATAACTTTTACACTACCTTATTTAAAAGGATCTCGCGCGTTCATCAATATTGATATCAAGTATTATCATGTCATCTTCCCACACCACCGTGTCATACGAGCCGAGCTACCACTAAAACACACATTTGCAGAAAGAATCCAATATGACGAACGCGAGCTTGTAGTTTCCTCCGATTGACTTCATTAATATACATGGAGTTAAAAAATTATGGCTAAATTTCTTTAAGTTCCTCTATTTGTTTACATTACAAAAAGTGCGATTTAAATGATTACACATCCTGGGAAGACAAGAAAGTAGCCTTCCGCACATTTTTCAACCACAGAAGACTGTTTGCAGAGGATCGTTCTCTTTCTGCAACAGAGCGGTGCTTACGAAAGCAAAAGTTTTTTATACGGAAATATTTATTTATATTTTTTCAGCACATTTTGAAAAATAGTCGTATATAGACAATAAAAAAGTCCCCAGAATTCACAAAATATTCGTTTTTCGCGGTATTTTTGTTTAAAAAGTTGCCGGAGTTGGCCAATGCCAAAATAGTTGCCTGTGTCGGGCAAAATGTTAGGCGTCAAAAATGACGACTGGTTCTTGGTCGTCAAAACAAAAATTACAGTTGCAAAATACGATTAACAACCGCTAATTTTGCGCCCTAAATATAAGATAAATTACAGTAAAGAAAATCTTCTGTTTTGACTAGCTTTCCCCCAAAAAAATCCAAGATTGAAATATATTCTATTATTATGGAAGCAATTCTATTATTATTATGTAGCTTTATTATTATTATTATTTATCTGTACCCCCTTTTTTTTCGATAATAAAATACTTTTGTTCAAACTGCATTTTAGTTTTGAGTATCATCATAATTTAATTTTCACATATTGCTTAATTTAATACTAATTAGGTACTTCTTTTTCTTTTTTTAGGTGTTTCAATTATTTAAATTTTTATTTCTTAAAAATTTAATGTCATTAAAAACAGTTAAAAACACTTTAAAATCTGTTTGTAGCACTTTTGGTGGCAGCCACCACCTTCTTCAGCTCTGGTCTTAATGCAAAATGTCTGGCTCTCTTCCTCAGCAAGGCTTTCCACCCTTGCTGAGGAAGAGAGGGTAATTCTAGGAAAAGAGGGTGCATCTAGGAATTTATGGTGCAAATGCCACCATAAATTACTTAGATGTCAAAATCAATAGATATAAGAAGAATAATATCAATACTACAGTTTTCAGAAAAGCCACCAATAATAATGAAATAGTACATTTTAATTCAAAAACTCCATACAAATTCAAAATAGCTGCCATCCGCTCATATGTCAATCGCGCAATTACAGTATGCTCAAACGAAAAACTACTCAATGAAGAACTACAATTTATTAAAACACAATGTAAAAACGCAGGGTACCCAAAATCAATCGTAAAAAACCTTTTCAAAAAGAGAATAAAAAAACTGGAACAAATTAATAACTATCAAAACCCGAAACCAAAATTCACCAACGCCATTCCCTACTGCAGGGGAGCCGCTCTGAAAATTACAAATGAAGCTGCCAAGAAAAATATCAAAATCCCCATAAAACCTAATCAAAATATCTTCAAACGCATTCACAGTGATAAAGATACTATTACTCCTGATGAAACAACCGGTATTTATAAAATAAACTTTACAGACAATAGTACTAATAAACCAGGCTGCTATATTGGTATGACGAAACGGAAAATCAAAGACCGAAAAAAGGAACACCACAATGACATTAAATTCAATAAAATTACTACTGCCCTCTCAAAAATAGCCCAAGAACGCCCCATAGAAATAAACTGTAACAATAGCCAAAAACTCGCCAATTACAAAAACAGTTACTATGCCCTAAACATGGAGGCCTTACAGATTATAACAACAGATGGCAGTATAAATGACATGACGCATGCGCAGATAGATCCTTGGGTGGAACGCCTTGCTGAGGAAGAGAGCCAGGCATTTTGCATTAAGACCAGAGCTAAAGAAGGTGGTGGCTGCCACCGAAAGAGCTACAAACGGATTTTAAAGTGTTTTTAACTGTTTTTAATGATTTTATACTATCCGTCTCCTTGCTTTTAAATTTAATAAGTCCTTTTATCATGTTATTTCATAATTCAGTCTGTCCTTGTATTACAGCATTTATATGAAATTAGTAAACCAAGGAAGTTTATAATTTTATTTTAAACTTTACAGACAATAGTACTAATAAACCAGGAAATATTTTATTTCAGAAATATTTTATTCTTTAAAATATTTCTGAAATTGTTATTCAAATTGTTTTCTAGGGTTGCATAAAAAAGAATTTTCATTGAAACATGAATATAACAATATATATAGTGCAGCATCCATAATACGGGAACCTATTGGGTTGGCAACTAAGTAATTGCGGATTTCACTCATAGATGGCTTCAGTTGAATTTTTAGGTTTTCAGACGATTTACAAATGTAAAACACATTTTGTTATTTAATAGTTGGCAATTCAGCTGTCAATCAGTAAAAAAAGTTCTTTGATCGGTTGCGTAGTTTTCGCTTGGCCTTCGTTGAAAAATGGAAAATCAAAAGGAACGTTTTGTCATATTTTGCTTTATTATTTCCGCAAACGGAAAAACGCATCGCAAGCTCATAAAAAGTTATGTGCTGTTTATGGTGACGAAGCCTTAAAAGAACGGCAGTGTCAAAATTGGTTTGCCAAATTTCGTTCTGGTGATTTTTCACTCAAAGATGAAAAACGCTCTGGTCGTCCAGTTGAAGTTGATGACGCCCTAATCAAAGCAATAATCAATTCGGATCGTCACAGTACAACACGTGAGATTGCAGAGAAGCTTCATGTATCACATACATGCATTGAAAATCACTTAAAACAACTTGGCTATGTTCAAAAACTCGATACATGGGTTCCTCACGAACTGAAAGAAACCCATGTAACGCAACACATTAACAGCTGCAATTTGCTAAAGAAACGTAATGAAAATGATCCATTTTTAAAACGATTGATAACTGGCGATGAAAACTGGGTTGTTTACAACAATATCAAGCGGAAAAGATCGTGGAGCAGGCCAGGTGAACCAACTCAAACAACATCAAAAGCTGATATTCATCAAAAGAAGGTTTTGTTATCATTTGGTGGGATTACAAAGGAATTGTCTACTTTGAACTCTTACCACCCAACCGAACGATCAATTCTGATGTCTACATTGAACAACTAACGAAATTAAACAATGCAGTTAAAGAAAAGCGGCCCGAATTGAAAAATCGAAAAGGTGTTGTATTCCATCATGACAATGCAAGGCCACACACATTTTTGGTCACTCAGCAAAAATTATTGGAGCTTGGTTGGGATGTTTTGCCACATCCACCATATAGTCCTGACCTTGCACCATCTGATTACTTTTTGTTTCGATCTTTACAAAACTCCTTGAATGGTAAAAATTTCAATAATGATGATGATGTCAAATCGTACCTGATTCAGTTTTTTGCTAATAAAAACCAGAAGTTTTATGAACGTGGGATTATGATGCTGCCTGAAAGATGGCAAAAGGACATTGATCAAAATGGGCAATACATTACAGAATAAAGTTATTTAGTTCCATGAAAAAATTGTCTTTGATTTTCTAAAAAAATCCGCAATTACTTAGTTGCCAACCCAATATAATCCGGCACTGGTCCCGTTTTTTTTTTTTTTTTCTTCTCCCCCAAAGGGATCCTGAATCTCCAAATCCGGAACGTTTAACCCTGATTTTAATTGATGTATGGCTATCTTAATTTTTTTTTTCTTCTTCAATAGATCATTTTTCACCAAATATTTTTCCTTTTGTTTCGTATTTCGGCCCTAACATTTCTATGCCGATCACCATTACTGCCGCAAATATTTGAATCAGTGCATTCTCTACTACCGAGATAAAAGCAAAAGTAAATACGGCTTGTTTCACTTATTACATTTAAATTAATTGCAGTCAAAGGTGGAGTGTAGCTGAATGAAGAATTCAAAGATAATGCGAGTGCTTTCATAGAACATTAATATGTATGAGTTTTTAAAATGAGACAGCATGTTTACGCATCATCGTAAACACGTGGCTTCGGCTCCTTTCAGACACTTTGCCTTGTTTCTAGACATCCTGTTACCGTGCGAAATGCAATAACTCTCGCGGGAAGGAATTCGCCAGTGCTTTCAAAAGCAAGAGGGAAAGGAGGGAGGAATTGGTATGTTTCAACATAATTAAGAAGCTGTTAAGAGACTGAAGAGAGTAAAATTTGGAATAATTCAGCTTGCAAAATAAAACTCTATGGTACAAACTATGAAGAGATTTAATAAATTCAATTTTATATCTGAGAGTCAACTGATAAATGTGCATATGTTAATTAACCAATTAAATACCGAAACCCCCCCCCCAAAAAAAAATGAAGCAAGTCAAATTAGCCGATGTATTTAATGTAAATACAAAAACTAATTAGATTCTAATAATAATTTAATACACTTATTTAAAATTAGTATTTAAATAAATTTCAGTTACTATTTGTGTTATATTTTATGAAAACGTTCCAAAATCAACGATCTTTTCTGCTTTATAGTTTTTAGTTTGAATTAAACACTAAATTACATTTGTTCCAGTGTAGTTTAGTTTTTTTTTTTTTTTTTTTTTTTTTTTGCGCAATTTATACAGCGATCGTATGCATATTTTAAGACTACTTTTCATTGATAAATAATACACTGGTCAATAGCACGTGATTGACAATGGTTTAGAAATTTTCAACACATCTGTAATCCGGAAAAATCAATAATCTGGCACCGCGTTATTCACGCCAATGCCGGATTATCGGTGCTGCTAGCAAAAACAAATTATGAAATTCTTTTTCAGTATGTAAATGTAGTCACTATTTCGGTAACTTTTTTTTTCTTTAGTTGGTAACTAAAAAGGCCACTATTTTGACAAAAATGGTCACTATTTCAACTAATTTTGTGTCAAATATACAGTGCGAACCCTGAAAACTATTTTACAATCTTCACCAAGCATATTCCAACTATACTTCACCATTTTAAGTGCTGTTTGGAATGTGCATCATATTCCAGGAGTGTGCCGTGTTTGACTTTCTTGTTCCACAAAACAATTCTTCAGCATTGAAATCTTTTAATATCGCGTACTTAAACTATTTTGCAATCAGTGACATGTTTCCTAACATGTTATTCTTTTTATTATTAATATTATTACTATTACTACTTAAGAGTTTATTTTGATATTATTTGATATCTTTTTCATATTATTTTAAAAATTAGAACAAAAAAGAAATATTGAAGGAATGTCAATTGGAGAAAACTTTGAGTACTAATTGGTCAGAAAATATTGATGGCTGCAATTAAAGTTAATTTTCCTTGTATTGTTATGGGAGAAATTGTTTGGGCAAATAAAACAGTCTTGATGTTGAATTTTTGATTTTGTAAAATTCCTCTTTTAATGAAAAAAAAAAAAGTAATTACACCATTATTTTCTGTATTGACGATTTTTTTTTATTTTTTTTTAATGAAAGTTCTTTGGTTAATAGAAATGTATCACTGTATGAGTAATATGACCTATGTTCTAAAAAAATTAGGCACAAATGGATACTTCAGTTATTGGCTGAAAATATTCTTGTGGTTCTTATCAAAAACTATAAAGCATAAGATATTCATAATTCATTAATGTTACTATAAATTTAAACATAAAATTGCATCAGAAAATGATTCGTTTACAAGTAATATTTGTATAGTAAATACCTAAAGCAACTGAAATATACAGCCTGTCCACATTAAACTTGAGCTTGACAAACTTTTATTTTCACAACCAGTCCTAGATACATACTTCCAGTTATAAAAATGGTCAAAATTAACAGTAGAATGAAGATATTAAAAGTTGGAAGCTAAAAAAAATACATAACCTAAATTTGTACACAGCCCTCAAGTCCCCAAATAGTCATATTTATGGAAATTCTGACCATACAAAAACACTGAAAATAAAAACATTTGATATTGGTACAACCCATTTTCCTTGAAAATTTCCAGTTCAAAGTTTAGACACATAGTTTGGGGACTGTACACAAATGTAGATAGGGATATATCAGGGTTTTTATGATTTTGCCCAACCCCCGAAAAAAAACCCAACTGGGTTTTTTTCAAAA
Organism: Cheiracanthium punctorium; assembly: GCA_038373885.1. Taxonomy (NCBI): domain Eukaryota; kingdom Metazoa; phylum Arthropoda; class Arachnida; order Araneae; family Cheiracanthiidae; genus Cheiracanthium; species Cheiracanthium punctorium. The sequence continues at coordinate 115,953 of JAWZYV010014046.1, forward strand.
TTTCAACTTTAATTACGTAGATTATACATCGCTTAACATCAGTACCCCTCTTGTAAAGTTTATAAACAGCTCCCTACCTCCCCCCACACCACCACTACCTAAGGGAAAAAAAAATTGACTTCACCAGTGGCGAATTATTGCAAGTTTGTCGGTAGGGGCGGTTAGCTAGAAGATTGACATATACATCCATTTTATGGAAGTAAAATAGGATCTTTTACATTAATTTCTTTCTTCTCGGCGGGGGGGGGGGGGGTTGCTCCCTCCACCCTTGGACTTCACATAGGCATTAAAACTTTCTAGAGTAAATTTTTATGCCTATCTGTATTAAAATGAATAAGGATTTTTTAACCATAAAAAAATCATTAGTTTAAAAAGTTGTAATTGAGCACTAGTATATCACTGTTAAAATTATTACTATTAGTTTATCTAAGAGCAAACCATGATTGGGGTTGCTATTGTTATTGATTTATACATTTTTTCATGAATGATGAATAATTGTAATCAGTTATTACTATTAAATTAACCACTTTTTATTTATAATTTATTTTTGTAATCCATTAGTTTGCTTTAAGTTGCATTTAGTAATAAGCAAATTTTTAAAAAAATATTCTGAAACTCCATCCCTTCTGAAAAACCCAGATAATACCCCAAAAACCCAGTGGGTTGGGTTTTTTTCTGAAAAAACTGGGGTTTTTAACAACCCTTGATATATCGCTTTATAAGAAGAAGAATGAGCTTTAAGAGTTAGGGATGAATGCAAGACGAGAGAGTTAGAGATTTGCAGCTATTTTGCAAGACCAGACAAACATTTTTATCATTACAATAAAGGGATTTTGCAAGATGAGACAAAGCTTTTCTGCTGTTTTCCGAGACGAGACAGGCCTATTTTTCTCTTACGTCCATCCCTGTTTACAGATGTTATGGTCATGACCAGTACATTGTTGTTCAAATCAGAAAACAGTATAATATTTATCTTACCACTTCTATTGAAAAAAAAAAAAAAAAAAAAAGCTTTTATATAGTAAATGTTTATAATATTTTAAAAACTTATTTATTTGTTATTGTATTTTTTCTTACAGATTACACAACTCTCTTCTGCTGTGCATACTTTTACAGTTTGCCTACTGATGTTTCAAGTTTTAGACTGTCGGATTTCTCTTGACAATAGCAAAGTAATTTTTAAAAATGAGATCTGAAATGCATTCACAATATAAGTTTACCATAACCACACCATAAGTTTATCTTACATATTGCTGCATGTGTTTAACTGAATGTGATTTCTTAAAGATAAGAAATTTTTTATTTTTTTCCTCAGTCTCAAACTTGTTCATCATTTACCATGTGTTACTATAGATTGACAGTACCGCTGTATCCTTTTTAAAAAGATTTCTTGTAAAGATACTGAGGAAACAATTGCAAGACAAAGAGGCACTATATTTTCTTATCAGTATTGGTTGCTATATCATTTCTACGCATTTACCTTGTGATTTATAATTGTACTCCCATGGATATGAAAATCAGCATGAGTGGTTCGAGCCGAAGAACAGTGTCTCCGCATCCACATTTGAAGGTTTGTTCTAATACTCATGTAAGTGAAAGAGACTTGTGTACCAACACAGATAAAAGGGCTTATGCGTGTAACCAATGTAACAAAGTATTCTCTCAGTTAGGGAACTTGAAATTGCACCTTATTACTCACACAGGAGAGAAACCGTATGAGTGTGATATTTGTAAGAAGGCATTCTCCCTGAAAGGAACCTTGAATATGCATCTTCGTGTTCACAGTGGGGAGAAACCATACGTGTGTAACATATGTAACGCAGCATTCACTCAAAAATCAACCTTGAATGCACATCTTCTTATACATTCAGCAGAAAAACCTTATGTATGTGACATATGTAAGAAGGCATTCTCTATGAAAAGATACTTAAATAAACATCTTCGTGTTCATTGTGGAGAGAAGCCATACGCTTGCGACATATGTAACAAAGTATTCACTGTTAAAAAGTCCTTGAATTATCATCATTGTACCCATACACTGGAGAAACTTTTTAAGTGTCAGATTTGTAATAGGGCATTCTTACGTAAAACATCGTTGAATAAACATCTTCTTACCCACACAGGAGAGAAACCTCATGTGTGTGACATATGTCAGAAGGCATTCTCCGATAAAAGAAACTTGAATACACATCTTCTTACCCACACAGGAGAGAAACCTCATGTGTGTGACATATGTCAGAAGGCATTCTCTCATAAAGGAAACTTGAATACACATCTTCTTACCCACACAGGACAGAAACCCTACATGTGTGACATTTGTAACAGAACATTCTCTACGAAAAGAGATTTGAAAATCCATAGTCTTTCCCACACAGGAGAGAAACCCCATGTGTGTGACATATGTCAGAAGGCATTCTCCAAGACGGGAAACTTGAATACACATCTCCTTACCCACACAGGAGAGAAACCTCATGTGTGTGACATATGTCAAAAGGCATTCCAATATAAAGCTAGCTTGAACAGTCATCTTCATTCTCACACGGGAAACAAACCCCATGTGTGTGACATATGTCAAAAGGCATTCCAACATAAAGCTAGCTTGAACAGTCATCTTCATTCTCACACGGGAAACAAACCCCATGTGTGTGACATATGTCAGAAGGCATTCTCCAGGAAAGGAAGCTTGAAGAGACATCTTCTTGTACACTCAGGATAGAAACCTTATGCATGTGATCTGTGTAACATTGTCTCAGAAAGGAGATTTGAATAAACATCTTCATAGCCACACAGTCGAGAAACCCCATTGATATGAAAATAAGCATTAGTGGTTTGAGCCAAAGGCCAGTGTCCCAGTATCCGCATTCGAAGGTTCGCTTCAATACTCATGTACGTGAAAGTGACTTTGGTATTAATGCAGATTTAAAAAAAAACTTATGCATGTAACCAATGTAACAAAGTATTCCCTCAGCAAGAGGGAACTTGAAAGTGTAGCTTCGTACCCACACAGGAGGGAAACCATATGTGTGTGATATTTGTAAGAAGGCATTCTCTCTGAAAGGAAACTTGAATATGCACCTTTGTGTTCACAGTGGGAGAAATGATATGTGTGGGACCAGGGTTTAAGCTGGGTCAGAAAATGCTGTAGCAAAAGTGCTAAAATGTAGAAAAAAGCTGTAGCAAAATGCTAAAGAAAATTAGTTGCTTATAAATTAATATAACACCAATTAATATTAAATTTTCTTCTACTTACACTGTACTATTTTTAAATTCAATTTACATAAATAAGAAATTAAGGGGTTAGGAAACTTTCTATTGGAAATCTGAAAATTACTTTTTCAGATTTCTAATAGAAATAGTGAAGCGATATAGAAAGAAGAACTTGAATTCTTTAAAAAAAATCCCCCTTTGTTTATTGCAGGCGTTTCGCCTGGCAGTCCTTTTTCTCCCCCTAATTCCCGGCATGTCCTCCTTGTACTCATTCTTATTTGCCAAAACTTTCCCCTGATAAGGATCCATGCAGTTAAAATTAAGGACCGTTTTACGATTCATTTACAAAGTGCTATCTGTTAAAACTATCCTGTAACAGAAATTTCATCAATTAAAACTAACCTTTACGAGCATTGTGTAACTGTCCCTTCACAAAATTTCAAGCAAAGCAATGACACCTTTCTCATAAATACAACCAGGTAAAATGTGTTTTTACAAATAATTATTTTTTTTATAATTGGAATGTTTTTCAGATATAACTTGTTTCTTTATTTCATCCATTTTCTTTCGTCCGCGTGACCCATGAGGTGCCCCTGTGATGTTTGTTTTCAGCATCATAAAGGGCCATCTGGCATATTTCACTTTCATTGGGAGAAAGGAGAGGGCTCAAAATGATTTTAATGTCGATCCTTAAAAGTGTGTGTTATGCAGTTGTGTATTACTAAGCAATCATGCAGTTTTAAACTCTGCAACACGATGGCAACTACAATTGTTTATAATTGGCCGTTTTACAATCATTCGTTTTTGTTCCAAATGATTGCTTAGTGTATTCTGAAACCCCATCCCTTCTGAAAAAACCCTGATAAAAACCGAAACACCCAGATAATACCCCCAAAACCCTGAAAAAACCCAGTGGGTTGGGTTTTTTCTGAAAAACCCGGGTTTTTAACAACCCTTGACAGTGGCACACCCAGGATTTTAGTTTAGGGGGGGCTGGACTACATACAAGTACTGCTGAACTCTGTCATAGTGACCTCGGTTAGTTACAACTCTCTTATAACGTCAAAATATTCGGTACCACTTGACTGTCCCATAGATCACAAGCAATGTAACTCATTATACAGTCATAAATAATTATCTGATCTTTTGAGCGACGTTGCAATCGTGTTTCAACTAACTGTAAGTAAGCATTTATTTAAAAACTTTTTAAAATAAATGTCTTTTTTGGTTAGAAATAATTATAAGACAATTAAAAAAAAGAAAGAACTAAAAAAAAAATTAATTCATTAGTGACAATTTTCATTTTTTAACGCTTTTCATTTCTAACTTTCTACCTTTAGGGGGGGGCTTCAGCCCCCATAGCCCCCTCCGTGGGTGCGCCTATGACCCTTGATATATCGCTTTATAAGAAGAAGAATGAGCTTTAAGAGTTAGGGATGTATGTGAGACGAGAGAGTTAGAGATTTGCAGCTATTTTGCGAGAGCAGACAAACATTTTTATCATTACAATAAAGGGATTTTGCAAGACGAGACAAAGCTTTTCTGCTGTTTAGCGAGACAAGACTGGCCTATTTTTTCTCTCGCGTCCATCCCTGTTTACAGTATGGTCAGTATGGTGTATGGTCATGACCAGCACGTTGTTGTTCAAGTCAGAAAACAGTATAATATTTACCTTACCACTTCTATTGAAAAAAAAAAAAATCTTTTATATCGTAAATGTTTATAATATTTTAAAAACTTATTTATTTGTTGTTGTGTTTTTTCTTACAGATTACACAACTCTCTTCTGCTGTGCATACTTTTACAGTTTGCCTACCGATCTTTCAAGTTTTAGACTGTCCGATTTCTCTTGAATATAGCAAAGTAATTTTTAAAAATGAGATCTGAAATACATTCACAATATAGGCTCACCATAACCACACCATAAGTTTATCTTACATATTGCTGCATGTGTTTAACAAAATGTGATTTCTTAAAGATAAGGAATTTTTATATTTTTCCTTAGTCTCAAACTTCTTCATCATTTACCATGTGTTACTATAGATTGACAGTATCAGTGTATCCTTTTTAAAAAGATTTCTTGTAAAGATACTGAGGATAATAAAAGGGTAACAAAATGTAAAGATACTGAGGAAAGAATTGCAAGACAAAGAGGCACTATATTTTCTTATCAGTATTGGTTGCTATATCATTTCTACGCATTTATCATCAGTGATTTATAATTGTACTGCCATGGATATGAAAATCAGCAGTGGTTCAAGCCAAAGGACAGTGTCTCCACATCCACATTTGAAGGTTTGCTCTAATACTCATGTAAGTGAAAGAGACTTGTGTATCAATACAGATAAAAGGGCTTATGTGTGTAACCAATGTAACAAAGTATTCTCTCGGTTAGGGAACTTGAAATTGCACCTTCTTACCCACACAGGAGAGAAACCGTATGAGTGTGATATTTGTAAGAAGGCATTCTCCTTGAAAGCAACCTCAATTGCACATCTTCTTATACATTCAGCAGAAAAACCTTATGTGTGTGAAATATGTAAGAAGGCATTCTCTCTGAAAGGATACTTGAATAAACATCTTCGTGTTCACTGTGGAGAGAAGCCATACGTGTGTGACATATGTAACAAAGTATTCACAGTTAAAAAGTCCTTGAATTATCATCTTTGTACCCATACACTGGAGAAACTTTTTAAGTGTCCGATTTGTAATAGGGCATTCTTACGTAAAACATCTTTGAATAAACATCTTCTTACCCACACAGGAGAGAAACCTCATGTGTGTGACATATGTCAGAAGGCATTCTCCGATAAAAGAAACTTAAATACACATCTTCTTACCCACACAGGACAGAAACCGTACATGTGTGACATTTGTAACAAAACATTCTGTACGAAAAGAGATTTGAATATCCATAGTCTTTCCCACACAGGAGAGAAACCCCATGTGTGTGTGACATATGTCAGAAGGTATTCTCCAAGGCAGGAAACTTGAATACACATCTTCTTACCCATACAGGAGAGAAACCTCATGTGTGTGACATATGTCAAAAGGCATTCCCATATAAAGCTAGCTTGAACAGTCATCTTCATTCTCACACGGGAAACAAACCCCATATGTGTGACATATGTCAGAAGGCATACTCCGATAAAGCACACTTGAAGAGACATCTTCTTACCCACACAGGAGAGAAACCTCATGTGTGTGACATATGTCAGAAGGCATTCTCCGATAAAAGAAACTTAAATACACATCTTCTTACCCACACAGGACAGAAACCGTACATGTGTGACATTTGTAACAAAACATTCTGTACGAAAAGAGATTTGAATATCCATAGTCTTTCCCACACAGGAGAGAAACCCCATGTGTGTGTGACATATGTCAGAAGGTATTCTCCAAGGCAGGAAACTTGAATACACATCTTCTTACCCATACAGGAGAGAAACCTCATGTGTGTGACATATGTCAAAAGGCATTCCCATATAAAGCTAGCTTGAACAGTCATCTTCATTCTCACACGGGAAACAAACCCCATATGTGTGACATATGTCAGAAGGCATACTCCGATAAAGCACACTTGAAGAGACATCTTCTTACCCACACAGGAGAGAAACCTCATGTGTGTGACCTGTGTAACAAAGCATTCACTCAAAAAGATATCTTGAAGAGACATCTTCTTGTACACTCAGGAGTGAAACCTCATGTGTGTGACATATGTCAGAAGGCATTCTCCGAGAAAGGAAACTTGAATACACATCTTCTTACACACACAGGACAGAAACCCTACATGTGTGACATTTGTAACAAAACATTCTGTACGAATAGAGATTTGAATATCCATAGTCTTTCCCACACAGGAGAGAAACCCCATGTGTGTGGCATATGTCAAAAGGCATTCTCCAGGAAAGGAAGCTTGAAGAGACATCTTCTTGTACACTCAGGATAGAAACCTTATGCATGTGATCTGTGTAACAAAGTATTCTCTCAGAAAGGAGATTTGAATAAACATCTTCGTACCCACACAGGTGAGAAACCCCATTGATTTGAAAATAAGCATTAGTGGTTCGAGCCAAAGGTCAGTGTCTCAGTATCCGCATTCGCAGGTTCGCTCTAATACTCATGTAAGTGAAAGTGGCTTAGGTATTAAAGCAGATTAAAAAAAAAACTTATGCATGTAACCAATGTTACAAAATATTCTCTCAGCAAGAGGGAACTTGAAAGCGTACCTTCTTACCCACACAGGGCAAAAACCATATGTGTGTGATATTTGTAAGAAGGCATTCTCTCTGAAAGGAAACTTGAATATGCACCTTCGTGTTCACAATGAGAGAAATGATATGCGTGGGACATATGTAATGAAGCAGTCACTCGGAAAACAACCTTGAATAGCCATCTTCTTACCCACACAAGAGAGAAAGCCTATAAGTGTGACATATGCAACAAAGCATTTTATAAGAAAGGAGATTTCAATAGCCATATTCTTGCCCACATGTTAGAGAAACCTCATGTGTATGACATATGCCAAAAGGCATTACCATATTAAGAAAACTTCAAAAAACATCATCTTACCCACACTGGAGAGAAATCTCATATGTGTGATATATGTCATAAGGCATTCTCCGATAAAGGAAACTTGAATAGACATCATTTTACCCATCATAAAACAGAGAAACCTTTGTGTGTCAGATTTTTAATAAGGCATTTTTACATAAAATAATTTCATCGGACACGTGAGAGAAACCTCATGTGAGTGACCTATGTAACAAAGCATTTACTCAAAAAACAACCTTGAATAGACATCTTACACATTTAGGAGAGAAACCTTAAGTGTGTGACCTATGTGCGAAAGCATTCTCTGATAAAAAACATTTAGGTAATCATCTTTGTACCCAAACAGAGAAACCTTTTATGCGTCAGATTTTCAATGGGGCAAATCTTGCATAAAATATGTTTGAATAAAAATCTTGCCCACACAGGAAAGAAACCACAAGAGTGTGAGGTGTGTCAAGAGACATTCTCCGATAAAAGAAAATTGAATAGACATTTTCGTACTCACATGTATGTTTGATCTGTGTAAGAATGTTTTTTTTTTTTTCTCAGAAAGTATGTACTGGAATAGGCTTTATTGAATAATGTACGCATAGTGTGTTAATGTTGACCATCAGTAGAGTCATGTTTATATTCAGAATCCATTAAAATATTTATTATTCAAAAACAAATTTAGTTAAAGTTTATTTAGTTGTCTTTTTTTATATAAATAATTTTTGTCAATTTTTGAAATTCAAGTAATATATGATTTAATAGAAAAACATAATTGAAAGACAATTTTTTTCTCTACGGAAGTGCTAGTGGCCCGGTTATAATCGAAATGCTGGGTATTTTTAGCAAGTGATAACCGGAAATTTGTAAATTTCGTAAACAAAAATGTAAAGTTACACTGAAAATTATGATCAAGTATTCTAATTTCAATCTTTTCTCATCCTTCTTGTGAATGATTATATTTTCTTGAGCATTCCTTTATCTAAATCTCCATTGGTCTAAGATTAAAAATACCTTTATTTTTATATGTAATGATTTTTTTAAACTGATTTATGGTTGTTTAATACACTTTAGATTTTTTTGCCAAGTTAAATTTTAATGTCAAGTTTCCTAAAAGGTTGGCATATATTGTTCAACATTTACTGGCAACAAATAATGAATATTATTACTATTTCTTAGATGAAAAATAGAACAAATGGCAGAATCTGTTATAATTTTTCTATTATGGATTAACATCAGTAAAAAGTTATCTAAGGCTAGGATCTGTTTAGAGTAATCTTTAAATGATTTTTTTAATGCTTGTAGTAATTAATAACGGATCTACTACTAGATTTTGGACACATTTTATTTCTGTATAATATTATAAAATGACTTTTAAATGGAAATACACATTTTCAATTTAAATTACGTTTTTGCAAATTTGAGAAATTTATTAATTTTGTTCATTGGCTGTTGCAAGTATAAGTGAAAAAAGATGCTATTTTCTCCCCATGCACTTCTCAGGGGTTTTCGAGAAGTCCCACAACCTCCCTCGTCATCATAAGTTTAAAAATATAAAAATACATAAAATTACCATTAAAATCTTTCAAGTACTGACGCAGCCCTATCCTAAGCTGTTCTACCGTGTCACCGTCTTTTGTTCTTTAAAAGTTCGTTATCCCTTTGAAGCGCAAGTATTTTTACATCAATATAGAAGACCAACTGCCCTAGTAGCACAACTAGTTCAAAAAACGTTGAAATTACGTTGGAAACATGTTTTTTGATGTCAAAAAACGTGTTTTGGACTAATTGTGCTACTAGGGTGGATGGACTGCCCAATACTGAAAGTGTGCACCACACAGGGATCGTAAATATCATGATATTTTTTAAAATATAAAAAATATCCAATATTTTTGATATATATCTGATATTTTGATATATATCCGATATTTTGATATTTATAAATGATAAAAAGTTAATTTTATTCTTCATAAATATTTTCAAGCATGATGTAAGCATTATAACAACAAATATTCAACTTATATTTGCTAATAGTTATATATTTTGCATTTAACAACAAATTTTTACCAGATAAAGTAGGAAACAGAAACAAACTTCTGAAAAATTAAATATGTTTTATGTACTCACTAAAATGCAAAATGTAAGATTTAATCTCAAGTGTCAAGATAATTTTATTAATTACAAATTCAAAATAACATGTAATTCTCCCTTTATTTCTTTTTATTAAAATATTTAAACAAAAAAGTAAGCTTATCTGCTTTTTCAGTCCCTAAGCGATTACGTAGTTTGGACTGGGCTAATCCAAAGCTAGAAAATATCCTTTCTAGCCAAGCTGTTGAGGGACTAGTAGTAACTAACTGCCTAATTAGATGCAATGTTTTGTCTTTCAGATGGTCTTCTCTATTTTGATAGTGTACCACCAAACTACAGGTTCAACATTTAGAAATTCATCTTCAAACATAAAACTTGGAAAAGGGCTCTTTTTGGCAAAAAAGTTCATACAGGATGGCTACAGAAATTAAGAAACAAAGTTCCCTGATCGTCGTATACCCGACAATGATCAAAATTACTCTGGCTGTTGAAAACTCCAGAGTGGAATACGGGGATAGGGATCATAATGACTACAAAATTCCACCTTCTTGGTGTAAAGGGCAATCGCAGATCGACCAGGGGCAATGAATCGTTCCTTTTCAATATGATTCGTTACTGGATCGATCAGATGCAGAAGTTTTGACCCCAAAAGAGCATACCTGCCAACTTGTACGGTTTGGCCGTACAATGTACGGATTTTAGCTTAGTTGTACGGTTATACGGCCGCAAGGCAAAATTGTACGATTTTTTGGCAAAGTTTAGGCTAATGTGATTTTATTTACTATGTTTCAAAATTTAGTGGTTTTGTGGAGTATTTTAAAATTTAAATCGCCAATTGACGTTACGTCGAACGTAAAAACACTACATCGTTTTATTTCCCATATTTACGCTAACTTCCCCCTCCCCTACTTTTTCTGCCTTTTATGCTTCTTCCACTGATACGCTGTGTTACTGTTAACCCGAGAGGGAAAATAGGAATTCCTCCTCCGATGCTGCGATAGCTATGATTGGCTCACAGATTTTTTTTCTCCCTCCCACCCGCGGCTTGGCTTGTGACGTGTTAGGAGAAGTGGGATGGGAGCGTTCGTAATCGATATGCCGAGTGTCCATGCTTTGGCAAAGTTTGTTGCTGCGCATGTACGGAGGTGGATGCGCATTCGTTTAGAAATATCTCCCTCCCAATACCGCTTGGCACCCATCGTTAGCGCAAGCGCAAGAACAACTTTCAATCACAAACACGTGTTGATGAAATTGTCCAGTGTAGTTTGAAGTTGTGAAACATTAATTTGAAATGTCGAAAATTAAACATAAACAATATAATAAAGTTTTCCTTGATTCTTTTACAAAGGAATATCCTTGTATCGTCAAATCGCGAAGGGGATGCAATTTTGCTTTTTGCTCCGTGTATAGGACCGACATCAAAATTGCGTATCAAACATGAATAATCTTGCAAACAAATAATTTTCAGTTGTTGTTGTTGTGTGTGATTACGGCAACGCTACACTAGGGCGATCAGCCAGGGGGGGTGCCTTGGTAGGAGGACTTTCTAAGGGGTTCTAACGCGTATTCACGTTACATCTGGAGAAAACCTACCAAAACTCCGGATCGACAGCCGCGCGATGCGACCCGAACCCGGGACCTTCACACTTCAGCCATCTACCATTTTCAGTGGCAGAACCACTTGTGCCATGGTGAGGCCAAATCATTTTCAGATATAGTTTATTTTTTAAATTTATTTCCAAATATGTACTCACATGAAGTATGTGGAAATGATGTTTGCAAGCCAGTAGATGAAATCAGGGATGAGCTTCAATCTCAATTTTGCAAATTGATAATTTGCCCGAGGAAGTTCAATCAGAAGAAAGAATGGACAAAAAATGGGCTAAAAATTGAGATTGAGAAAATTAACAGCTGCTAGTGGGAAATTTAAATATGATCGAATGTTATGCTAAGCATATTGACTATACCACACAGTAATGCTGCTTGTGAACGTTTGTTTAGCAGTGTTAAGAAAAATAGAACACTATTTCATAGTTTTTTGTCTAATGAAACTTTGGAAGACATTTTAATTGCAAAAAGTAAACTCAAAAGCCATTGCTATGAGGAAGACTTTGATAAGGATTTTTTAAAAGCAGCCAAATCAGCTACTTATGAACATTTGTACTCTAAAGATACCAAATAAATGCCCCTCCTTTCCTATATGTGTATATGTATTAAAAATAGTGTACTAAATCTGAATAGTAATTTTAAAAATTGTGTTTGATTACATTTTATCTTTAGTAGGCATATTTATTGCGTTACTGCGTGACACCGTGGTATTGTAAGATTTTCAAAAATAGAAGGTTGGCAGGTATGCAAAAGAGTGTTTCATATATCCGATTGATTCACATTTCTAAGCTGGCAAGTAACATTGAGGGGGGGGGATGTTGCTTATTGTAGAAAATACCATTTTCAAAAGAGGTTTTATCTCAATTTTCTTGAACTTTAGGGGGCAACTGCTCCCTCTTGCCCGTAGTAAGTTACGCCTATGTCTGTAGATTCGTATGTCTGGTTTTCTCATATGATCCGTATTTAGTACGAGTCCGAATACCTGCAGTTTTGGACTCATATAGTGCTTACATCACTTGAGTCTTGGATTCGTAATGTGTCTACATCACTTGAGTATTGTAGGATCCAGAACGACACTATGACTTTGCGAGTTAGACGCAGATCCACAACTAAAAATGATCTCGTTCACTAGGCGAAAACGAAAGTTTTCTGATTTTTGGATATTTTTATGAAATTCCCTGCTATTTCCATGATTTTCCCCCGATGGATAAAGTAACCTGATTTCCATGATCTGTCGCCACACTGTCATAGCCATAGGCAAAAGTTCTTTATCTACCGAACATATGAAATTAAAAGTTATGTGGGTTTCATCGTCGCTTAATTTTTCCCCACAATATCTGTGTGTGCTAGTACCTCTAAATGTGCCGGTGATAAAGCCATTTCATTTCTTTCTGAGAATTTTCTCATAATATCTTTCCTGCCATATACTTCTAATTTTTCCTTTAATTTGCAAAAAAAAAAAAAAAAAATCTTAACACATTGTGCAATTGTGCATCGATTACTTTGGACCTCATCAAGTGCATTTGAAATGGGTCCTAAAATATCTATGTAATCAGAACAGTTACCCATTAGGTTTACATCATTGACTAAATTGAAAATGTCTTTCAGCTTCAATTTCAGGTTTTTGCTCTTAGCAAATTTGCACCAAATTTCCCCTGATGTCATTCCATCATTCTCCTAGTAAGGTGTCATCTTCCATTTGTAGGGAGTTTCACCTATTCCAAGTAAAATCTGAGCATTTGTTGAACTTACCTCCATTTACAAGGTACAAATTACAAGGGTTTCTTTTATATTTTCAAGAATCGCTAAAGTAAGGAAAGTATTGTCCTAAAAGTCATTCCCCTTTCCTCCTTTCAATAGGGATGATATAGAAAGCCTGAGAGGATTATGTCCTGCCCACTCCAGCCCCTTCTAAAATTGATTACTCAAGCAGTGACACCCCTTGTGGTACAAAGGAGGATGAAATTTCTTGGAATCACCTAAGTTTCTTTATAAGAAATAAACAATACGATAAATATTTATGATAAAATAATAAACAATAAGAATACAATAAAAAAAATCTTTTCTTTTCCTTCCCTAATTGGTAAACTTATTCCCACACTTTATATGAAAATATCAAAAATATCATGATATTTATTATAAAATAAATATGGGATATATATCATGATATATATCACGATATATATCCATTGATATATATCAACGAACCCTGGCACCACACCCGGCTGTTTCAGAAGCTCTGTGGCAACAAATGGGCTATTCGATTGATGGACATATTGTTGGTAGTTAACGGTGTGTTTTGAAAAAATTATGTGATTTTGGTACATATATACAAATAAAGTAATTAGGACAAGCATTTCAAAATTTGTAGAATATCTCTACAAACTGTGCTATGCACTGATATAAACAATAAACCTGTATTACAAAACCTTCAGAAAAAATTCTTAAAAATCAAAAATTTTGCAGAATATGTCACTCTTAAAAAAAATTTGCTGTCCAATTCCATGTTCAGAACTCTACCTGAAAATTTCACAAGACTGCACCATTTTTTTGTACATAAACGTGAATTTTTTCAAGTCCTTGGTGCAATTAGTTTAATTTAGTTTGTGTACCAATACTGTGAAGTAGGTTTCGCTTCTTTGAACTACACTATTGGGAAAAGGGTTAGCTGAGGGGTAGTCCCATATTAATTTAGTCATGTTTTGATGATATCCTTCCAAAAATAGAAAAGAAAGCATGCTTTTAAGCCATTCAATTAAGGGTTACCAGTAATGGTGCTGGTTTTAATGTCAAAAGTTACAAATTTTAGCCACTTTTAGCGATTTATCCGCAAGTTTGGCACAAAAAAATGAGTCCCCACACTGAACTCCACTGAGATATATTTGGCCAGAATTTGCCAAACCTAACTATTCTCAGTGGGAATAATGGTATAGCCTAGAAAGGTTTGTTGGTACTTGCATATTTCAAAAGTTGGCAACGTTTGATCTTGGTGATTCATCGCCAGAGCCTTTGCTAAGACTTCTTTTAGGGGGAAGATGTCGATAAATTGGCAAGTCAAATATTGGTTTTTACAAATTATTTATTTTTTTTTATCAACTATATTACTCATTTTTTACTTTTGCCAACTGGGTTTGCTTAATTTTGCAAAGTGTACAAATGGCAGAAATAGAAAGTAAATTATAGTTTTGAATCAGACAAAAATTTAGTTAAAGAAAGAGAATGACCTCTTGACATTAAAAGCTTTCTCACTGAAATAGCATATTGGTTTGAAGATGAAATATTTTCTATAGTGAGAATTTGACTCATCATTTACTATCTAACCTGGAATCATTTAAGTATAGACAAAAGTTTCAACATTGCTTTCTATAGTTTTGCGAATATGCTACTTCCGTTCTTTGCTCTATAATGATGACAAAAAGTCAGGTGTTTCGAAAGTCTGCATTACATACTAACCTTGGTGCTCTGCATTACATCTGCTGGAAATCTGCATTGCATACTAACCTTACACAATGGGTATCTGATAATATTATCTAATACAATTCAGTTTACAGTAATTTCTAAAAAGAAATATGCTTTAAATAGAAACAGGTTCATAATGAACTTATCTTAATTTGAGCATTAAGCCAGCACCGGAGAATCACAATATTTTTAGCTCTGAATTTAGAATCTGAAATTTTGATATTTAGAGCCCCTGGATATAGAAAAAATGTTGCAAAAAAGTGATAAATGCCTAAATTGTTACTAGATAGCACCATTTCATAAAAGCTGTATTACATAAAGAATTAAAGCACGTTACCACCTTTTGAGATAGCCTGTATATTAAAAATTATCTAAAGATAACATATCAATAGTTATTTACTGCATTAACTAGAAATCGTATTCATAGCCAAGTTCATGATAATAGCCGAAGGTGACTGCATTTTCCAAGGAATTGGGGAGAAATCAGTGTACTGTAAGGTGACCAAACGTCCCTAATTTCAGGACTTTTTTTCAGTTTGTCCTCAAAATGTAAAACAACTTTAATTAAAGCAGTTGTTTCTCCCGATTAAAAAAATCACGTTTCCATCGTTTTTTGAATGTTAATAATACTACAGCTGCAAAAAGAAGCGTGTTTGAGAAGATCATTGAATTTGTAACGTGTCCCCAAACTGTTCAAGTGTAGTGTTCCGTGTTCCCGATTCTGAAACAAAAAGTGGAGATATTTTTAAAAACTGTTAAGCTCAATTAAGCTTCTATTTATTTAGATAAAGCATTGTTAACATTCACGAAATAAGCATGATTAATATTTTTTTTTAAATCGGCTGAAATAATTATTATGATTACAAATTTGTCCTCAGTTATTGTATTACATTTTGAGGACAAGTTGAAAAATCCTGAAATTGGGACATCTAGTACATATCAAACTCAAAGCTATAGAGCATTTCGACGGACCCCTCCTCTCTGCGATCGGTCGCCGTCTTGCGTGACAGCTTGGGGTTCTCGTAATGTATTTCAATGGGAAAAACCCGATTTTCAACATTCAAAAAAAGTATTAAATTTAATTTTTTGGATGATTGTAATGGATGGAATTTGTTAATCAGACCTTCTACTTTTGTGTCCCAGGTGGCGTTTAATATTTTAAAAAGCTTAACATATAATATTTTAATGATATTTCAAGCGACTTTTTCCGCTGGTACTGCGTTCGGAAAGACAACATTATGTACGGGAATAAACACAACGTTTGTTTTAAGATTCGGCAGGTCATTCGGATTACTGTTTGTTTACAAATATCATTGTTGTGCATGTGAAATTTTCTTACGTTGTGAGATTTATGCAAGAATAAAGTTTTGTTTTTGAATTATAATTCATCGGATATTCTGTATGCCCTAGAAAACATCAAATTCCATTAATATTTATATTAAAGAAGTGTTTATTTAAATTCCTATTACGATATATTCAGATTGTTTTTTTTTCTTTTATAAAAAATAAATGTACTGCTGTATTTATCATAGTGTTCTTTTAAATATGTAAATGCCTGTAAAATAAGACCAGTTATCCTATTAATAAAAAAGTGTAACATATGCATCGCATAACATATTTGTACATGTAATTAATCTAATACGTATGAATATGAATTAAAAAAATAATCCAATAAATCAACTAAATTAAAGACGTAGACCAATTAATGTAATCTTTACTTAGTTGCATAATTATTTAAATTGACAGTAAACATGAGTGCAAAATGTAAGTTTATAATTCGATAAAGCTTCTGCCTTTTTATTATAAGATGGAAAACATGTTTTGCAATGTTAGCTCATAAAACTGTACTAAACAATTCTACAATTACATTTTTGAATTTTGTTTCAAGTTAGAATCAGAACAGAAATCAAAAGCTGGAACTCTGACCCTGTATTTCTTTTTTCTGGGTGAATTTTTACATATTAGGCAAAACCCAGCAAAGCTCATGAATACTTTGCTCTGAAGCCCAACACTAGTATACATTAATTCATAAATTTTCCCCTTTTCAAGCACAAACTGATTTTAGCAGACACGACAAATCATATTCGCTTCACCTCGACCAGATTTGAGAGTCCTGAGACCACCAGAATTTGGGTGTTTTCTGTATAATGTTTATATTTCTTCCTGCTAATTTCCGACTATTTAATTTTATATCACTGTTCTGTGAAATAATTATTATATGGGAAAATCTTTAAATTATCGTTATTTTAATTAAATGTGCTACCAACCCCATATTGCAGGGGTTTGCAGTTCGCTACTGAGTATTAACATAAGAATATTAAGGCTCCGGCACCTTTTTTTGCTAGAAATTGCTGCTAGCCCTGGAGCAATTAAATGTTTTCTCATTGAAAAATTTCTTTCATTAATTTCCAAAAAGTTACACTTTTTGTATATAACCCGCATACAAAAATATCCCCAATCGGTAAAATGTATGCCATATTCTGATGAGGTGATGTACAAAATTTGAGAATTATATCCTGAAAAGTGTCAAAGGTATGAAGATAATGAGTACTGACTTAAACTAATTTTCAGTAGCTCTTGAAAGGAAAAAAATCACAATCACATTTTAAGGGTCATACAGATATTATGAAAGAATATTTTACATTCAAATATAGACCCCAGTCACCTTTGTTTATAGATATCCCTTAAGACGTTATATGATGAAAGGCTGAAATTTTGTACATCACCTCATTTGTGCATGGGGTACATTTTATTTTCTAGGAATTTTTTTGTAAGGTAGTTCTAAGAAATTTTAAAAAGTGTAACTCTGTGAAAATTAACAAGAGGAATTTTCTCTTAACATAGTCTTTTTTTTTAAACCTTATTTTAAACATTTATTCAATTCACACTGCCTAATTATCTTTAATAGATAAAGAATTAAAGCATGTTATCACTTTCTAGGTGCACTGTACGTGTGTGTGTGTCTATACAATTTATAAACACTAATATTTTTACTTCCTTGTATGACGTACAAAGAAATAATGTGATTGCAAAAAGAATTCGGTATCCAGATTTTGACTACCTCTAAATTTACTGAGTTTTTGCTTGACATCTCATTGTACACATGCATGTATGTTCCTATAAATTCATGTACAAGCATTCTGACTGACAGCTAGACCATTTTGATCAGTGTTTCCTGGCGCCTGTACGTACGTGTGTATGTAGGTAACTCACATATCTTAAAAAGTATGAGTCGTACAATGTTGAAATTTTATATTTAGGATTGTTGTAACATCTACATCCATACATTATGCTTTATGGGCAGAAATTCACTAAAGTGTAATTTAGAGATATTAAGTTATTTCAAATGAATCAAAAGTGATATATGTTGTTAAGGATTACAAAATGAATCTTGCCATCAAAAATGGTATCTTTATCATTTACAGTTCTACAGGAGCACTCAGAAAAATTCCAACAAATTACAGCCAATGGCAGTTTTAGAAACATTATTCATTTCAAGCAGAATAACATCTTACCATATGGTTGGATAATGGTCCGGTGAGGATCAGACACCTCCCTCAAAAACTGCGTCAAAAGTCTCCAAACTTGGCAACTTTTGGTGTATATATTTCATTCGCATATCTCAAAAACTATTAGTCGTAGATTGCTGAGATTTTATATATAAGATTGTTGTAACATCTAGTTGTACACCTAGATTTTTTATTCCAATCTACTGGAGAGTTTATTTACAGGACCACCCAAAAGAATTTTGGTACATGCATGTATCCTTGCAGTCTGCCAAGACGAGTGATTTTTCGCTTTGATAAATCCAGGTTGCATGAAATCATGATGGTTCCGAATACAATTGGCTACAGTTTGCCCGCACATTTTCCGAAAAAATAATATGGCACGAATGTCTATCAGGATAATATGCAACTACCAGAATTCCAATACATTAATGTCTATAGACATCTTCAAATAGTGACGTAGCCAGAAATTTTTCATGGGAGGGGTTACTATTGTAACTCACATATATGTATACATGTGTGTGGTGAGGGAGTGAAGAATATACATTTTGTATTGCAAAAATTTCAGGGTGTGTGTGTGTTGTGATCCCTTATTCCCCCCCCCCCCCGGCTACGCCACTGTCTTCAATATATTATGTCTGTAGTCGTTCATTGTTTGGTCCATGCACAGAATCTCGCTATTTGTCATCCACCGTGTTTATCTTGCCAAAATATCGCTAATTTAACACCAAAAATAATTATGCATTTTGCATGACTCTAAAACTTTTAACCGTAGAATGTTGAAATTTTGTATTTAGAACTATTGTAACATCTAACTGTGCTTTTGATTGCTGTGGACTGAGTAATTTATTTACAGGGTCACCCAAAAGACTTAAAATATATTAAGGGTCTATAGATACCTTCATTTCATTAAAAATCTGTGATGAATAACTGTTTCAGCTGTGACTGAAATCTCGCTATCGCAAGCTTATTGGCTTTTGTCAAAATATTGCCCAATTAAGTGAAAAAAATCTTTAAAATTGAACTCAGCTTGGCGGTAAACTTTAGAATTGCAGTATTTTGTCTCTTTCAAATGAAATAAGTTTAGATGAAGTGCCCCGAAAATATTTCTGGTTTAATAGAGGTACAAGGAAGTCATGTGGTGTCCATATCAGATTTATTAGTTCAATGATTTGATTAAAAAAAAAACAATCATAATAAAAGGAGTAGTATATAGATTTTTACAGTTATATTCTTCCGTGATGATTGTATGTAAGAGAATTTTTTTTCAACATCGTAAATTACAGTGTTACTTGAAAATATGTTTTCACATAATTTACACAGGAACCAGACTACATGCAAGCGATAGATATTAAAAAAATCAGATGTCAGTCAGCCAATTTAAATTACTTTAGAAGTTATTTACAAAAAAATTGAAAGAAAAAAAAAAGCATCATATTTGACTGCATAAAATGATTTAGGTTCTTGAATCTAAACAGCAGGTAAGAACAGTTGCTACTGGCGTATTATCCCGGCACTCAAACAAGACAAGCGATTTCTCGCCAAGATAAATGCCGATCACATGAAATTATTAATGGTTTCGAATACGATTGGCAACAGTTTCCAGCACATTTGATGAAAAAATACTTTGTTGGAAATGACCACCGGGATAATACGTAAGTATCAAAAAATCTAAAATTCTTCAGAATAATTTCTAATCCTAATATCAGCTCCACGCAGAACAGAGTGGAAATAGTTTTAGGTAAAAGAATAAGGATTTATTTTAACGAAGTACAGTTTAACCATTTAATCATCTGCCCATGGACACGAGAACAACAACAGTATAACCTTGATTTCACGAAGTCAAAGAAACAACAGAAAGAATTGAGATAAGAAGGTGAAATAAAAGAGGGTGTCAGTTTAATAGAAAAAACACATTTATTCAAGATATTTAAGTTCCACTCCATACCTAATTCAGAATACTGCAAAAGAATAAAAAGGCTGGTAGCCAAGTTTAGTGATTTTGAAAAAGTAGATTCTACAGTGGTTTTTTTTTTTTTTTTTTTTTTAAGCATAAGCAACAATAAGTAATCATGCATTAACACATCACATGCCAGTTTCAACATAAGAAACTTCCTGTTTTATTTATTTATTATTATTTTTTTAATAAACCAACCATTGGTACAAAACTAGTTCTGTAAACAATGTATAAATTGACTTTTTAATCAAAATATATTTTTAAAAAATAATTAACAAACCAATTCTTTCATGTTTTTTATTGATTTATTCTAATGCACATTTAATAACAGAAACCACACCAGAAAGTGTTATCCACAGAAAGCATGCACTAAAATTCATGTCAATCTAAGGATAAACCTATCTAGTCATTGCTTCAAATTACATTGGAGACAAATCTTATAAATAAAAATGAAATTCTGTTTGTTTGTTTGTTTGTGGATTTGATTCGTATACAAATCCACAAAAATGGACCTATCGGCCTGAAATTTAGTACAGATATGTAAAATAATATAGAATAAATCGTAGTCCACTTTAAAACTTTGAAAGTCCACCCGTTCCCGGAATTTAAGAGATTTTTTTATGCTATTCACGCAAAAAGCTTTCCGTAATTGTAACCCCTGTAGTGAAAAAAGTGTGAAATAAGGATCGTGGTTGCCATATGTGGCGATTTTGCCGAATAAAATGTTTTAAATTCTCAAAGTAAAAATAAAAGAATAATAATGATTTTTTTTTTGTTAGTTTATATTCGTAAGGTTATTTTTTTTTAATTATAATATCGTGTGCATAGGAAATCAGAGCAGGAATGTAATGCTTTACACGCAAAACAATAAGAATTGAAGATTTCCGAGGCTAATAGGTAAATTATTTTAGTTTGGCGAAAAAATAAAATGGCTCAAATGCCGATTTTGTGAAAGTGAGTTCTAGCGGTTTGCACAGATTTCGGCTTGGCGCAATTTATTGAGAGCTTAAGGAAATAGATTTTTGAAAACAAGTGCAAAGGTTTTATTAGAATACAGCGTTAAATTTTAATGATTCGTGAAGAAATAATGCAGTTATTAAGGGATTTCAATTGATCTATCGCCAGAATTCTCACCAAATGAGTACATTGATTTAAGTTGGGGGAATTCCGCCAAATTTCAGAAAATTGAAATCTTCTCATTTAGTACATCGGAGTAATGATGAATAAAACACGTTATAGTTCATAATTTTAAAAAATTCGGCTGTATTAAGGGATTCAACTTTTCAAATAAAGGCTTGCTTTACTTTTTCGCGGTCGAACCATTTCCCATATATTATTGCTGCTAAGTCAATGCTTCGAATGATTTCCTGAAAAAAACGCTTGCAAAATGGCGTATGTTGGCACTTTGGCGAGGCTTAGATTTGAAACTGGATTTTATTTGAGACTGGGATATATAATGACACTGGTTATACATAAAAATGAATGTTGGTATGAGTGTATGAGGTTGAAAAACTCCAGCACCGTTGCACCATGAAATTTGGTTCACCTAAGTCTTTTATCATGGAGAAGCTTTTTATGCTATCCGTTTTCCTCTAACTTGCCACAAGGTGGCGCAGCAGAACGTCGAATTCTATTCCGTTTAGCCGTTTGCTATGCGAATATCGTCCAACCGATTTCGATGAAATTTGGTACACGCGAATATTAGAACACGGAGAATATTTTTCACTATCCATTTTGCTGTAACTTGCCGCTAAATGGCGCTGAAAAGCATCAACTTCTATACCGTTCGACCGATCGGCATAAAATTTTTTATACTTACACATTTGAGCACGAAGAATGTATTCTAACTGCGTTCCTTTTGATGTTACTCACCACTAGATGACACTGCAATGCATTATTATTTTAACTCGCCACTAGATGACGCTGCAGCAGGCCAAATTCTTGACCATTCAAACGGTCGCTATGAAAATCAGTATACATAGCTATTTGAACAATGAGAATATTTTGGCGTTATCCATTTTGCTATAACTCGCCACTTGACGGCGCT
Organism: Cheiracanthium punctorium; assembly: GCA_038373885.1. Taxonomy (NCBI): domain Eukaryota; kingdom Metazoa; phylum Arthropoda; class Arachnida; order Araneae; family Cheiracanthiidae; genus Cheiracanthium; species Cheiracanthium punctorium. The sequence continues at coordinate 138,370 of JAWZYV010014046.1, forward strand.
GTAGCAAATCATTAATTAACTACTAGATGGCCCTGCAGTGTATCACTTCTTGACTGTGGAAATGATCGTTATGAAAATTGGTATACATAGATAGTTGAACACGGTCGCTATGAAAATCAGTATACATAGCTATTTGAACAATGAGAATATTTTGGCGTTATCCATTTTGCTATAACTCGCCACTTGACGGCGCTGTAGCAAATCATTACTTTATTGAACCACTGGATGGCCCTGCAGTGTATCACTTCTTGACTGTGCAAATGATCGCTATGAAAATAGGTATACATAGATATTTGAACACAGGGAAGAGTTTGGGGCTATCCATTTTCTTATAACTTGCCACTAAATGTCGCGTCAACACATGAACTTCAGGACTGTCCAGCCGATAGTCATGAAAATTCGTATACATCGATATCTGATGCGAAAAATATTTTCGCCGTATCCGTTTTGCTAAAACTCGCCACTAGATTGCGCTACGCCGCATGGCCTACTGCACCGTACAAACGATTGCCTTGCAATTCGGTATGCATGATTATTGGATACAATATAACGCGATATCCACTTTGCTATATCTGTTTATTACAATGAATAGTAATCATCACAAATCGTAATATCAAAAAGTCCATTCATTCCCGTGCGAAGAACGGGTACTTCAGCTAGTTATCCATATATTTAAAAATCATGAAAAAATATCACAATCCTAAACTAGAAACAATATCTAATTTTGCAATTAGAGTTTAATTAGTTGCTAACAGCTTTAAAATTTCTTCCATATTTCTAAATAAATAATGTACATTCTTTCGTGCACAGTCGTGGATCGCTGTCTAAACTGAAACGCCTGTTGCTTGCTATTCTGCAGTTTGTTTACATTCTTCACAGTGGGGCTGCGTTCGTAATCCGAAAACCCAATGAACCTCCTCAGATTACACGTAGTTTATACGGATTACTTGGGGCCCGTTCGAGAATTCACCGGTTGGTTATGCACCGGTGCTACCGGTTGCGGTCATTCTTCGGTTAAGTGACGTCACGGTTGTCAACCGGTTTCGGTCATCCTCACCACATCCAATTCCAAGCCAAGAAAACAAAAATAAACATTGGCAACACTACGCTAATAACCGGAATAACCCACCTCGCTAGCAGGGTCATTCTGGTTGCGCTCTGGTCACGCTGAGCAGACAACCGCTACATGACCGAAACGTTTTCGAACGCGGTTAATTCCAGAGCTCCGCCCATCGCTCCGCCTTTTCGAACGCTCTGGTCGTGCACCGGTGTTACCGGTGCACAACCGATGAATTCTCGAACGCGCCCTGAGATTGCTAAATAATACATTTAGGTAAAGAAATAACATGCGCAGAACGATGCGCGAAGCTGTCACTCAGCTGACGTCAGAGATACGTCACGTCGAAATGCTCTATTTGTTTGGAATTTTTGCTTCAGAATGGACGCTATGATATGACGTCATTTTTCAACGAACACGTGACCTTTTGGCTGTGTTGATGAGTCGGCCTGTAATCTGATTGGCTAAAGTGTATATTTTTCCTCAACACGTGACAGAAAGAGCCTCGTCTCAGTGTAAGTTTTAACTTGTTATCTTTCCACAGATTCCCATTAGAAAATGCTATCTTTTTGTTGTCATGTACAGGTTCCAGAGAGTTATTGAAGAGACAGCACAATACAAAGGCATAATTATTATTTTTTAAATTTTGCGCTTATTACCAAGACCCCGGCACATAAACCTATGGAGAAAATGACTGAAAAAACACTCAAAATACTGGTGTTAAACGATAAAGTAATTAAAAAACTTTGTAAAAAACAGTGTGTTTTTTACAAAGTTTTTTAATTACTCTATGGAGAAAATGGTCTCTGTTTTCCGCCAACACGTGACTTTTATAGCCTCGAACCCAAGGAGTGGATATCTTTTTTCAAAATTAGGGACTAAGGGCCGACGTCCAGTTAAGTGTGTTTCAGTACGCTATAATGGGAACCCAATGTATTTTTTAGAATCTTGGAGATGCACTGCGGAGAAAAGTGCCCCCACTGAGCGGTGGGCGTGCTTTTGTGGTTTCATGCGTTATCCTTTGGCGGTGGTCATTAAAAGTCAATAAATTCTTCGACCCTGCACTGTATCCCCCCTTGTACAATGCCTTGACCATTCAAAAAAAAAAACCCCGCTGCGTCCGGAAAAAGACGCAACTGGACCTCGGCCTTAAAGCTTGCCTTTGAAAACTTAAATAAATTTAGTTGCCAGACAATATAACTAAATATTTTTTGAATGAATCAATGAATGACTCAAATCACACGCATTTCTGAACGTTATCGCATTACGATCATTTACGTAAACAATAGTTCTTTCCCCTATGGCCTTCTTTTAAGCATAATACGCTTGCTTTATTATTGTTCATTGACCTACTTCTCTTTTATAAACAGAATATTGCATTTCGTGATTGCAGGTAGGTGTTAATATGCATTTTTCTGTTGTTTATTTTGCGTTAGCGGTCACTGGCATTCTGCAGACATGTAGGTCATGTGTTAATGTTTAAGACATGTTATGTTTGTTGGATGAGGGATTGAATGACCCATTCACCACCATCTGATAAATCTGCAATGTTTTTGCTGTCGCAGGCGGTGTTAAGTACTCTTTATAATTTCTACAAGGAGCACCGTTTTACTCATGACCGATTACAGACGTTTGACTGCCCTATCCAATGAGTAAAGAATAAAAAATGGGGGGGGGAAGTTTTGATATCATCCACATTTAGTGCTGTTCTCAATTGTCAAAAATTAATGTCGTGTTTTTATATTAATATACTATATTTCTTTTTTTTTTTTTCTTTTACCAATATTGTTAAGCTTCTGTTATTTAGTTATAGATTTTGATTCAGCCTCCGGCCAACTTATAATCTCGAAATCTTGTGATTTTCAACATTTGTATGGAAATTCAAAGGAACTGTCCTTTTGTGCTTTTAAATTCAATATGTATCCCCCCCCCCCAATTCTTTCATATCACCCTCAACATTTTCTATCACACTATGCCTATCCAAGTATAATAACAATGAATTCCTAAGGCAGTTATTAAATATAATAATTAATTTAATTGCGTAGCACTAAGTAACTTAGAAGACATAAAAAGGAAATTGAAATTTTATGTCTAAAGGAATGGCTAGTCATTGCCATATCATGCCAATTATCATATCAAAAAAGCTAAGCTAGCCTTTAGTATCCACCCAAATTTCTTGCCAAAAGACGTCGTCAAGACTGATGATAAACTGTCAAATGAAGCAACGCGAACTGTTTTATGAGCGTCGATTACAGCGGAGCTGTTTGGTACATTTTGGGAATTAAATTATTTTTGCTTTGAAAATTAGTGGAAGTAACATCTTGAATACGGGTCGGCCACATAAAATACGTGCTTTGCTATGGCTTATTGAAAACTAGAGTTAGTGTTGTGATTCGAAAGTAAGTGGATTTTAAAGGAATATTAACAGCAGTTTTGATTTTTCATATTTGTGGAAAGGTTGGGAAAACCAAGAGTTACAAATAGATATTTTATGTGCGAGTTCATGTGAAATTATGTTTAACCCTTTGAGCATTTTGGAAATGGGCAAATGTAAAATTGTTTTCACAGTAACATTTTCATGCAGCTTTTAAATTAAAAATAAATAAAATTTTAGTAGGAAGATTTGTAATTATTTAAAAATACACTCCTAAATTGCATAGAAGCTTTAACATCAAAACGTATGGTATCTCATTGTTATAAATAATTTAAATTATAGGTGCATTGCAGTGAAAACTGGAATAAAGTGGACCAGATTTTTTGTCACAACCGCTTGGAGGGTTAAATATGTTGTTATTGATAACAAATTTTGTGTCTAGAAACAAAATGGCCACTGTTTGGTAATCGGGGGGCTTGCATCAAGAAGTTATAAGGTAAGTTTTTTTTTGATTAGGCATTTTACATTTGAGTTTTCAAGTTAGTGGGAAAGTTTGGGGTATTTTGAAGATCTCCCTCCCTCCCCCCCCTAAACGGGTCACGTAGTATGGGTACCTTCCCTAAGAGGTGATATTGAAGCTAGACCAAAATTAGATATTGTAGATATGCTATGTATATTAAACATCAAAACAATGCAATTACACATTGTTTTAAAATGAAAAATATTAGGCACGTTGGAGTGTTTAGGCTGATTAATTTTTTTTTTTTTCTACCAACTATGCGAAAAATTCTAGATCTGGGGATTGAACCCAGGACTGCTGCTTAATGTGCAGATGCTCTACCACTGAGCTACTCTGGGACAGTTCCCAGAGGAAATTTCTTGCAGATGAACAGTCTAGTATAAAATTCTCCAATATATCCTAACATGCAATAAGATATATGCCAAAAAATGCGACTTTCATTATCTATACTTTTTTTCCTTAATGAAACTGTCTTATATTTCAAAAGCGTATTATTTTTACTTTCCGAACATGTAACATGTAAGGAAAGTATTGTAATCATGAAAAAATTCGACTTCGAGATTTTGGTGTATGGACACATTTTGTGGTCTTCTGAATTCATTTATGCTATTTTTATGAGATGTATGTGTGTATGTGAGTGAACACGATAGCTCCTAAACGGGGCATTCGATGGAGCTCCAATTGGGTCTATATGTTATAAACCACCAATGCAAGACCGGTATTGATTTTGGTGTGTACAGGACTTATAGTTTTTCTACACGGCTACAACAAAGATTTCTTTTACATTATGGCCTATAGAGGGAATTCTTAAAAGTGCGATAGTGTTTAAATACCTAGTGTTGGTACATTCAATCAAGTTCAAATTGGGTATACATGTTATAAACCACTATCGTAAGACTGGTATTAACTTTGATGTGCAGAGGACTCAGTACAGGGCTACGACAAAGATTTGTTTTACATTATGGCCTATGGAGAGAAATTCTTGAAAGTGCGCTAGCGTTTAAATGGCACATTCGATTGAGCTTCAATTTGGTATTATATGTTTGAATGATTCATCGATTAAAATTTATTTAAATGTATGGTAATGATCTTAATCATAAGTGTTCAGAAATTCGAGTGGAGTCACTCCAGATTTTTTATATTTAGTTCAAAAATATCTTTTAAGTTTTACAGATTTGAATTTTTTAATTTACATTTTTTATAGAAAGTACAGCTTAATCAGGTCCGTTTTTAACCTCCTTGGCACCCTAGGCACTTCAAATGGTTATGCGTCCCAACCCACTATTTCCAGAGCACCCCCCTCCCTCCAGCCAGTTTTGGTTGGGAAGAGAGTTTCCTTTAACTCTCTCCCAGGGGTGGCATTATGGTACTTTGAGATCCCTAAAAACATAAAAAAGGCACCCCCTTTTACGCTCCAGATCAAGATTGTCTCAGTTTTTGAGTTCGAAATGGCGTCCCTTCGAAGATGGTTCTCCAATGCGTTGCTTACTGTATCAGGCCACCCTATTCTCTTCCTTTCTTTGTTGAGTTTTTCTGTTATCTACCACCTATGGATTCACCGTGTCTTGGACTAGCAGGCGTAAGGATAGGATAGTAATTTGCTAAATTTTTTTCTCTTTTTATACCCTCCATGCTTTTGCACCCCCCAAATCTTTTGCACCCTAGGCATGTGCCTAGCGTGCCTATGCGAAAAAGTGGCCTGATCTTAATGACTGGTATATTGATGTATATATATAATTTGATAACTGTATGGCTCATTGTTTAATGTACAAATGTTAAAATATGTATGCAGTTTTTAAAAAATCATTTAAATCAAGAAAATTTTGATTTAAATAGAAGGAATTTCGCTGAAATCAAATAAATTGATTTTTTGGAGAAAAAAAAATATAAAAAACCAACAACCCTCGAAAATATTAATATTGATGCCACAAAAAAAAGATTGGCACCAATCAATGCTACCAGTCTATCCCTAATATCTAGTAAAGTTTGATACATAGAAGTCTCTTTATTAAAATTGAAAATGGGTGGTTTTGGCAAAATTTATATAATTTTTTAGAGAAGCCAAAGTATAAAAATACTCTGCTAAAATTTAATTATGATGTTTATAGCAGAAAAATTATTTACTTGTTAACAAAAGCCGATCTGTAGTACAGTTGAACCTCTATCCATCGTTTTTCATGGGGAGCATAGGAAAAAAATAATGAATGTGGGAAAACGACAAGCAAGGGGACATTGATTCAATTCCCCTTGCTGATTCATCTGTCCCCTTTCAATTTCAAAAATATTGAAAGGGGACAGTTTACCCTTTCAATATTTTTTTTTTTTTTCATTTAAAAAAGAATATTGTACAAATAATGACTAAATGCATTTTAGTAATGTTCAAGTAAAAGTATATTTTGAAGTAATAAATCATTTTAAACTGCACATTTGAGTACAAACAATAATAATAATAATTAAAAATTTACTTTTTTACTTAAGATCAGAAAAGCATCGCTTCCACAAAGCCTGATTATGCCTTTCATCTTTCACATTCTTTCTTAAGTCGGCACCTGTTAAAAGATGTTTATAGACACAAATATTTTTATGGGCTAATCTTGAAGTAAATGGAACCAAACCTGGGGGCACGCATTCAAAAATTTTAAAAGTGTAAAAATAAGGACGCCTTATTATACAGAAGGTATCCAAAAAGGTGGTGATGAGCTTTCATTCTTTATCTATTAGAGATAAGTAGAATGCAAATGAAAAAATGTTCAAATTAAGGTCAGAAATAAAACTCCATTAAGCAAAAATCTGTCTTATTCATTTTCAAAAAGACACAATTTCTAAATTTTATACGATCCCCCCCCTCCCTGTACAAAAAGATTTCCCAGTAGTAAAATGTACCCCATACACTAAAGAGGTGACATATAAAATTTGAAAACTATACCTTAAAAAGTGTCATAGATATGAAGATAAATATAATGCTGACTTAAACCACTTTTCAATGGCTCTTGGAGGGAAAAAAATCTCGTCAAGGCATCGCATTTCAGTTGTCATACAGAAATTATGCAAAAAAAAAACTTTTTTTCATTCTAGGGATAAATGTTTACATACAAAATCATGTATTGTCCCGGATCCTATTTCTTTAAAGATATCTCTGCGACTTCGTACAATGAAAGGCTCAAATTTGGTACATAACCTCACTAGTGTATGAGGTATATTTTACTAATTAGGAATGTTTTTGTACAACGGTCGTATAAAAATGTAGAAAGTGTCACTTTTTGAAAATAAACTAACTAGATAAAGAGTTAAAGACCATTACCACATTTTTGGGACACCTTGTATGTGTGTATGTGTGTGTATGTTTTATTATGAGTAACAGTGTCATAAAAATTGACTGTTCTTGCTCTGTTTAATTAAATTGAAATATCAGAACATCATTTTGAATGCTTTAATTCAATAGAATTACTCATTGCAGCTTCATAATGCCTCCTGGCTGACAAAAATTTCTGTGGATATTACTGGTATTGATAAAACCAATCATTACTGCAAATTATGCCTAATTTACTTAGCCATTAGAATATTTGTATTATAAAAGCAATTTATACAGAATAACGATAGATTATATAGAAAAGAAAATATTTAGACTCATAAAAAATATTTAGACAACTTACGATTCACTTTAGTTTTTGAATACTGACTTAGCTATAGCAAACCTGCTCCTTAAGTTATAAGTAGAACAGTAAAAAAGTATTTAAGTTTAATTTCATGGCATTAAGGAATTCATAAATTTCAAATAACATATAATCTTACCAGGAAAGATAATTTGAGTGTACAAATTACAATTAATTTGTTTCTTATGTATAGTTTTAATTATATGAAATATAAAGTTTAATTTCACTAGGTTTGTATTTGATATTTGAAATGAACTGCTACTAGCCAGGGTTGTAAAAAAAACCCGGGTTTTTCGTAAAAAGCCAAACCCCGGAGGGTGGGGTTGCTGTTGTGTTATTAACTCTTTCGCTTTCAATCCGCCTGTACCAGCTCAAAATGCATGCTCCCAGATCTGGCGTTATGCCAGGACGAAGCTTCGTCCTCGCGGTGCTTTGCAACATCCATTTACAAGTGTCAAGTGTGAAAAACCCCTTTCTCGTGTTTGCTATTGTAACACCCTTCCTCCTTTGAGTGATCAGCTGCATTTACGAACGGGTGCTTTTCAATCCTTCGGGGGAGGCACTCCCACTGATTCTTTGCATTCCTGTTTTGACAGGGATATATCTACACAGGTACAAAAGAAACGTTTCGTGGGGGAAAGCATGCAAAAACATTTTTCGGGCGTTTCCGGTATTTTGAGTAAGTATTCCAAATCAAAGCTTGGGAGCAAAAGGGTTAAAAAACATGGTGTTTAGGGTAAAAAAAAAACATGTTTTTAATGGGCAAAATTTAAATTTTTGGTACTTCAAAATTCGCACATATAGAAATCCAAACTTCAAGTCATAGACAAATTTGGCACTGCCCTCCAAAAAATAAATAAATAAAAATAAATGTGAATATGAATGAATTTGCTTTTAAAAATTTGACTGCATATTCTTTTGAATAAATAATTATCAGCTTAGTAGATTATAAGTAATAGAAACTTAAGTGACATACCATTAAAATATATCAAGCTATATATGTGTGCATCCAATGTACAAAATTGTGCAAATAGAAATGTAGTAAAGCAAAACATATGGATATCTGTTTGAAAAGGTTTATCTTTTCTAAAATAAAAAAATTACATTATCCATGTAACTGTTTACCCCTACTCTCCTAAAAAAGGTGATATAGGTAATAATTTTAATTAAAATATATCTATATAAAAAAAATAAAGTTAATGTACAAAATTGTACAAACCGAAATGCACACCCACCTAAAAAAAGTATTTGAGTGTAAGTCAAATTTCCTATATCGGTTTTATTTGTAAAGCATTGTTCTTCATAAAAAGAGCATGGTGCAACAAATAACAATAATTTCTTATATTTCAAGCTGTGCATATTTCAAAAACTAATTAGTTACTCACTAAATTGAAGTGTGAGATTTGGCTTTTACTTAAATAATTTTTAGAGTAGGTATAGTAAAACAAAGCATACAGATAATTTTTATTGCCTGAGACAAAGATTTATCTTCTTATTTTGTAATTTAAAAAATAATATTATTACTGTTATTTAAATTCATTGTAAAAAAATAATAAAGAAACTCGTGTGATTTAAATATGACAGAAAATGTTAGCAATAATGCAATAACTTTACATAGAATTTCTCAAATTTTTTATTTTTAAAGCAATATAAAAAATGAATTTCAAAAACCTACCTGCACATTTCTTTTTAATATTTATATAGTTAATGAATAACACAGAGTTAAGTTATAACTTCTTTCATTCCATAATGTAAGAGCTTCTTTATTTTGTGGTACAGATTTATTAATCTGGTGATATCTAATTTCAACAGTTATTGCAATAGAGTGCAACCAGACCAGCTTTTATTACTCAGCCAAGAAATTATTATCACATCTTTGAATCGTTGTTTTATTTCTAAATATTCTAGAAAGAAAATATATTGGATATTATGTTTGCATAAACATCTTTTCCTTTCCGTAAAAAATTAACTGATGCATTTGTACAGCTCTGTATCCTTTATGATTATATATTCTTTAAACAACTACCATTTTATAGAGTACTGTTTGTTTCGTCATAGAAAATTTTATGACCAAATTAATTTTTATTTTATTAATTTCAACTATCAAAAATTACTAAAAGTAACTTTTAAACAGTATTACAACTGGTAGAACAACAAACAAAGATTTTTATTTTTCATAAAAGCAACAGAATGGAATTAGGATTTATAGTTTCATTAATGATAAAAATAATCTTGAATTGAAATAGAACTTAAAAATATTTTAAGAAATTAAATCTGCTTACAATATTTTAAATTATTACTCCGATACTTCTTTTAAAATGATGCAAATCAAAGTTTTATCTTTGAAAAAAACCATTTTACCTCCAAAAAAACCCATGCAGTTTTTTTTAAGGTAAAAAACTCTACTAAGGTAAGGTATGGTGAGGAAAATGGAGCTACCCAGGCAGCAAATCTTACAACCCTGCTACTAACTACTGCCAAAATGACATGCATTAGGTGTTTGACATTTTAGGACAGGTTTCAACATAGAAAAAACCAGTTTTTGACATTAAAAAAAAAAAAAAAAAAAAATCAGTTCTTTTAGATGTAAATGTTAATTTTTTTTCTTTTCTTTAAAAAAAATATTTTAAAAACTTATTTATTTGTTATTTTATTTTTTCTTGCAGATAACACAATTCTCTTGTGCTGTGCATATTTTTACAGTTTGCCTACAGCTGTTTCAAGTTCTAGACTGTTTCTAGATTTCTCTTGAATATAGCTAAGTAAATTTTAAAATTGGACCTGAAATGTATTCAAAGACCACATTATAAGTTTATCTTTCAAACTGCTACATGTTTTACAAACAAGTTAAATGTCTCAATAGAATGTGATTTCTTAAATATAAAGAATTTTTAATTTTTTGACTTAGTCTCGAAATTGTTCAGCATTTACCATATGTTGATATAGATTGACAGTATCGGTGTATCCTTTTTAAAAAGCTTTGATGAAAAATTTTTCGTAAAGATACTGAGGAAAGAATTGCAAGAGGCAGAATATTTTCTTCTCAGCATTAGTTGAAATATCATTGCTACACATTTATTTTCAATAATTTATAACTCTAATCCCATGGATGTGAAAATCAGCATCAGTGGTTCGAGCCAAAGGAAAGTGTCTCAGCAACCACATTTGAGGTCTGGTTCTACATTTAAAGTCTGGTCTGACACCATAAATTTATCTTACATATTGCTTCATGTGCTTAATAGAATGTGATTTCTTAAAGATAAGGAATTTATTTTTTGCCTTAGTCTTGAAAGTGTTCAATATGCACCATGTGTTAATATAGATTAACAGTAACAGTGCATCCTTTTTTAGGAAGCTTTTATCAAAAGATATTTCATAAAGACATTAAGGAAAGAATTCCAAGAGAAAGAGGTTGAATACTTTCTTATCAATATTGGTTGGAGTATTATTGCTAAGTATATATTTTCAATAATTTATAATTGTACTGCCATGGATATGAAAATCAGCATGAGTGGTTTGAGCCAAAGAACAGTGTCTCAACATCCGCATTTGAAGGTTCGCTCTAATACTCATGTAAGTGAAAGAGACTTATATATCAACACAGATAAAAAAGCTTATGCGTGTAACCAATGTAACAAATTGTTCTCTGAGCGAGGGAACTTGAAAGTGCACCTTCTTACCCACACAGGAGAGAAACCGTATGCGTGTGATGTTTGTAAGAAGGCATTCTCTATAAAAGGAAACTTGAAAACACATCTTCGTGTTCACCGTGGGGAGAAACCATACGTGTGTGACATATGTAACAAAGCATGCACTCAAAAAGCAGCCTTGAATGCACATCTTCTCACGCACACAGGAGAGAAACCCTTTGCGTGTGACATATGCAACAAAGCATTCTATAAGAAAGGACATTTGGATAGCCATCTCCTTTCCCACACGGGAGAGAAATCTTATGCGTGTGACATATGTCAAAAGGCATTCTTCAGTAAAGGAAAATTGAATATACATATTCGTGCCCACACGGGAGAGAAACCTTATGTGTGTGACGTATGTCAAAAGACATTTCCGTACAAAGAAAACTTGAATAGACATCTTCTTACCCATACAGGAGAGAAACCTCACGTGTGTGACATCTGTCAGAAGGCATTCTCTCTGAAAGGAAACTTGAATATACATCTTCTCACCCACACAGGAGAGAAACCTCATGTGTGTGACATCTGTCAGAAGGCATTCTCCGAGAAAGGATACTTGAATAAACATCTTCTTACCCACACAGGAGAGAAACCTCATGTGTGTGACCTATGTAACAAAGCATTCACTCAAAAAACAACCTTGAATAGACATCTTCTTACGCACACGGGAGAGAAACCTCATGTGTGTGACATCTGTCAGAAGGAATTCTCCGAGAAAGGATACTTAAATAAACATCTTCTTACCCACACAGGAGATAGCTCTTGTGTGTCAGATTTGTAATAGGTCATTCTTACTTAAAATATCTTTGAATAAGCATCTTCATCTATATTAAAAATGTTATGCTTTAAATATTCTCTTGTAATTGAAGCAAACCTTGGCTCCCTAATGAGAACGATAAACAAATAGGGATTGCAGAGAAAATTTATTTTTTCTAGTGGTGCATGTGTGAAACAGTCTAAGGCTCTCTTTAATAACACTGGCCACCAAGAGACATCAGCCATTATATTTTGGGCACGTCATTTGGCCATGGTGAGGGGTGGCTGCCGAATAGGACTAACATTTATGCTATTCCTTGGTCCTTTTGAATCGGTACTTTAAATTTCCACCTGCTTTGAGAGATGGCCGTTTAGAGAAGTTTCACTGTATTTAATTTTAATTCTGGTAAACCCATTTGTAAACCTTGTTACCCCAGTAAATTAGTGTTTCTGGAAGTCTATAAGTTGTTCTTAAATATTTTCCATTGCAAGGGGTTAATGCTGATTTCGTTGTCCCCCCACCTTCTGAATGTTGGAAATCCCTCTGCTCCCAGTTACCTTAATTTCCTATTTTCCTACATTATGCGTTCTGAATTCTTGCTTTTCTATCAGTCCCGCTGAACACTCTCCTGAATCCCCTCCTTTTGTATACAAGCAGAGCAAATTTTTGCCATTCTTATTCTAGCACTGACAACAGAATGTAACACATACCGGAACCAGTCTGATATGATAACTTTTTTATTTTTGCTATTATATGTTGTTTCTCGGTGCTTAAAGAAATTATTTATTTATTTTTTTATTTATCTTTGAATTGTAATTATTGGACTTTTTTTTTTTACTATGGGATAAAACAAAATCTGATTCAGAAGTGTATAAGTTCTACTGTATTTCTAATCAACTTTTCTCAAATAAAAATACGATTAGACCACTCAAAGGTGTCCTTATATTATTTTATTTTAACATTAGAAAATAGTCTTAAATTCAGCCATGAAATTTATGATTTATCTTAACTTTAAATTTTATTAAATTCTTTAAAATCCTCCTCTTGAATAATGATAGCCTATATTCCTATTGAATGTTCTCTATCAGGAATCGATTATTAAATATTTATTTAACCATGAATGTTTTGGCATTGTTTTGTCCAGGATAAAAGTAATTAATCCGCTTTGTGTCTGAAATTCAATAATAAAAATGTGTGACGAGCATTGAAATGTTTTAGTGGTTAAATTGAAGCTCACACATTGTCTGTTTTGTCTTTGTGCATTTTCACCCTCAAGATACTATTTTCAATTTTATAAGCTACTTTTAATTTTTTTCTTCTTTTAGATTAAGCCTTTAATGCAACCGCTTTCACATATACATAGAAGAACTTTATATAGTGCCTAGTGCTAATGCTGAAAAAATAACTTGTTGCCATCTTTCAAATTAACTACCAGCAACATGCATGAAT
>JAWZYV010014047.1:0-89788 GCA_038373885.1 Cheiracanthium punctorium
GAAATGTTCCAATATTATTGCATATAGTTATTTAGCTATAACGGTATGAAAATATCGTTCTGTTCCTTTAACGTTATGGTCTCATACCGTATTTAAAACGTTATTCAGCGAAATGCTATATTCTATAACTAATTGATACTGTATCGTTATTAAATAGTTAGGTGAGTTTAACGTTATAAACTAAGCGTTAGCATGAGTAACCGAATGCATTCTGTTACTTTTTGTTCAGTTTCTGAGTATAACACAAAACGGAATAACGGTATAAGAAGTATACCATTGAATAACGTTATTCTGAATAACGTTATTGCAATAACGTATTCATTTGCGTTCTGTAGATTTGTTACGGTACTATAACAAAATACAAAATGTAACGTAACTAATACATAACGAAAATCAAGCAGTTATTTGTACATATAAAAATTGTATAACGAATTATTTTGTTACAAGGCCGAATAACGTTACAATTTTGTTACGTTAAGTTACGGATCCCTGGAATAAAATGACAGGAGGGTGAGTAAAATTAGTTTTTTTTTTTTCAGTATTATTATAAATATAAATGAAATGAAAAGAGTAAAGTAGTACTATGTAAAGTAGAGTAAGTACTAGGGTCGGGGTGCTGAAATATAAATTATAACAGATGTATTTCAATCAGTGTCGGATTATTGCAAATTTGTCGAGTGCGGTTAGTTAGAAGATTGACATATACATATATTTTTATGGAAGTAAAATAGGATTTTTTACATTATTTTCTTCCTTCCTCGGGGGGGGGGGGGAGCTTTCTTGATTTCAATGATGGTAACATGATCTGTGAATTCCCAGAATATCGTTGATTAAAAACATGAAATTTCTTTTGTGAATTCCAGAATATAATCTATCTGCTTATCCAGATCATAACAGAGGAAGAATTTTAATAATTAAAACATTATCTGTAAAAATCCAGAATATTATCTGTCTAAGTTCAGCTTATCCAAGTCATAACAGAGGCATTTTAATAATTAAAATATGAAAATTTCAAATCTTTGTTCATGCATTACGTAATAAAGACTAAAGCGAATGATATGAAAATTTGGTCACATGATAGATGGTTGCTCAACATAAACTATAGGTGTCCAATTTTTTTGAAACATTTTTTTAAATTAGAGTTTGAGATTTTGTGATAATTCTCTCAAAATATGTCGCAAATTTTTAAAAAAAAAATTATTGAAATATGAAATTTATCTGGGAACAAATTAATTTAAAATTCATATTTAAAACTAACAACTTCGTATTTAAAATAAAAAAAGGTAAAGTATTAATCTTTTAAAGTTTGAATTGTTTTTTTACATCTGAAAAGCGTTTCTTGTAATATATTTAAAACTAAAATTTTAGGAACTTATAGCTTTTGTACTCCAAGGTGTCATTTAAGAAGCAATTTTTTTTTTAAATTCAAACCCAGACGGAGGGTGGTGGTGGCGACCCAAAACATTCGTTTGACGTTTTTTTTTTTTTTTTTTTTTTTTTTTTTTCTTTCATCATATCTCAGAGGGGAGGAGGGAAGAGATAGCCTTAAAAATCTTGCTTTAAAATGGGTTTTTAATTGGTTTGCGGTGGGGGGAAAAAGGGTCCGAAAAAAAAAATGTCCCGACAACTCGGTTTTTCATAAAGGGTTCCGACATTTGGTTATTTAATTGACAGCATAAGCGTAAAGTTTTCAAAATTATTGGGGGGGGGCCGGGCCCCACAACCACATGTATTCACGTCAGTGGCGTAGCCATGGGGGGGGGTTAGGAGGGTCATAACCAGTGGCGGATCCAGCAATTTTTTTGGGGAGGGGCTAAATTTTTTTAAAAGCTTATTTCACCCAATTAAAATGTACTATAAATCAAAATTTTAGTCTATACCAATGTATTAGGCTTTTGGGAGGGGCTAAGTAATAAAATATGATTATTTTAGCTATTTAAAGTGTATAATAAAGCAGAATGTTACCCATGAGCAATCTCTTTTGAGGGGGGCTGAAGCCCCCTAGCCCCTCCCCTGGATCCGCTACTGGTCATAACCACCCCCATGAGGAATTTTTTGCCATACAAAATGTATACATTCTTCACTTCCTTATCATACACCCGTATACATATATGTGAGTTGCAGAAGGCGTAACCCCACCCCCCATGAAAAATTTCTAGCTACGCCACTGATTCACGTACATATAACTTACTCATAGCTGCCAACTACTACGGAATATAATTAACCACTTTTTCTACGTGATTTTTTGGCTTAAGATATAGCAAAATTTTTGCGCTGCGCGCGCGAGCTGGTTACTATATTGAAAAAAATTATTAAAACATATACTGTTTACAAAAAGTGGTTAATTATATTCCGTAGTAGTTGGCAGCTATGACTTACTATATATAAGTGTAAATTATTGGAGGCGCTCGAGCTCTATGGGTCCATAGAATTCTACACCTATGTAAGGTAAGTATCCATGTTAGTATCTTCCTACCATGTTATAAGTTAAAAATAGAAGCAAAGTAAAAAATCCAAAGGAGAAAACAAAAATCATTTTCGATGAGATAGTGCATTTTAGACACATCTGAACGTTTCTTCATTTCATACTTCACATTGCATAATCTGATTTTAATTTACCAGAGCCTGGCGAGGGCAGCTTATAGTAACATTATGTGTTAAGTGGCGTCACAATGAATACTAAATCATTATTGAAATCAAAAGAAGAAAATTTTTAAAAGTACAAGTAAAGGTTTTTTTTAAACGTTTGTAAATGGCGTGAATACTTTTTTTTTACGTTAGTATAAATTAGTTTTCTGTATTTAGTGGTAAATTATTGGGTGGGCTCAGCCCCTATTCACAATTTATTGGGGGGGGGGCTTGAGCCCCACGGGCCCATATAATTCTACGCCTATGATTGACAGACTGTACAAAGCATAAGAAAGAATTAAGTCAAAAGTGTTTCTTGAAGTTCATAAATTTTCAAATCCTACCAATATTATAAATGTGCAGACTTGCCAACTTTTACACTTTACACGTAAAATTTACGCATTTCGACTGCTGTTTACGCTTTTACGCATACAGCGCTTTTTTTTTACGCATTTCCGGATATTTTCTTCCTAACTTGTGTATATTTCTTTAAAACTGAGATTGATATTAAAAAGAAATGTATTAGGTTTTAAATTGAAATGATGTTCTATGTTTGGGCCTTTTTGCCTTTTCAATATGGATCTAAGTGGTAACATCGGCACCATGATCCACATCGCACATCCATGTTGACACAATGCGCATCAAAATATATTTCTTTGTTGCCACTGAGGCAAAGAAAAAAAATCTTTTTCCAGATGCGACGCCGAGTATTTCTTAATTGGTTTACCCAATCGTGACGTCATAGAGTAGAGCGAAACGGAGAAACGTTTACTAGGGAGTAGGTCTTTCTCCTGTGACTTGTGCATCTCACGCTCACGTGGTGTTCTTCGTTATCTGCGCGCGCCCGCTTTGAGACAGTGGTAGGCACAGACGGTAGTATGAGCATACTTTGATTTATTTTCTGAGGATTATTTTCGATAAATGACCTGTAATGGCCACTAGAACAACATAACTTATAAACAAAGTTATAGCAATGAATGGGCATGTATAGTATCATATGTCAAGGGAGCGAAATTTGCTTATTGTAGCATGTGCCGGTGTGATTTCAGCATTTCTCATGGAGGAAAGTATGACATTTCTCGCCACGTGAGTTCGTCAAAACACAGTGAAAATATGAAACGCACTAACAACAGCAAAAGTCTACAAATATTTTTCAAAGAGGACGGACAGTCCAGTGGCAGATTAATGAAAGTTTCTCCGGGGTGGGAAGTTAGAAGATTGACATATGCATCCATTTTATGGAAGCAATTTAGGATCTTTTAAATTAATTTCTTTTTTCTCGGGGGGGGGGGGGAATTTAATCCGCCCTTGAGACAGTCGGACGTTATTCATGCAGAACTGTTATTTACATCTTTCTTGATCGAACACAATGTTCCTATTTCAGCAGCTGACCATGCTGAATGCGAGAGGGATTTCAGTATTATTCGGAAAAACAGAAATGAATTCAGGTGCACCTTGTCTAATAAGATTTTGGGGCTGATTCCTAGTTTAGGGTGCTATCTTGCTTAGAGAAAACTTTTACTTCAGATTTTCTGAATAAAGCGATAGTTCTAAATACAAAGTCTCTACATTCTATCGTAAAGAATTTTAATGTTATATGAAATACTTAATTATTTTCAATGCCAAATTTGCGATATTTCAGAAAAACTACCCTAATGAGAGTTGACAAAATTTTCGGCATGGCCAAAACAATGACTACATACGTAATACATAAAAGATCTCTAAATAGACCTTAATGTATTGAATTTTTTTGGGTGGCACTGTAAATAAACTATCCTGTAGATGGAACCATAAAGAGAGTGGCATAACTAGATGTTACAAGAATCTTAAATACAGCAAAGCACCATTTATACGTTTTTCAAGGGACTAGAGGAAAAAACATGAATGAGAAAAACGTATAAAGGAAATTCTCAAAAGTACGTACATTTTTGTAATAACAAACAATAAAAAGCCAGATTTAAATTAAAATACTGCATGAAAATAAAATACACAATAGGTATGTAATACTATGTTTTATTCTGAATTTAATGTACAGCTAGTATTTGTATTCATATTCATTCTGGATGAACAAAATATTTTGTTATTTTTGGCTGTATGGTTGTGTGGGAATGCATAGAAAAAGTTGATTGTACATAGTTAAAAGTGCCTGTTCAACATTATCATTTAAATTGCCAGATATTAGATATTCTTGCATAAAACTGAAACCTGGCAAAGCTTGTTGAAAATTTGCATTACACAGTTTCTCTCCTCTTCATTTCTAAAAAAAAAAAAAAAAAAAAACGTAAAAATGAAGTTTTCAATTTCAGAAAAACATATAAATGAAATTATTTAACATTAAAAATATAATGAATTTTGCCGGGACCATTCAGAGAAACGTATACATAAATGATATAAACTTATAAACAAGAAACTTATACAAGGTGCTTCACAGAATAAAATTTTAATATTTTATGACTAATAGTTTTTGAGATATGCAAGTTACATACATACATAAGTTAAATAACATCAAGTTTGGCACAATTTTTTGAGGAAGGCACATAACAGTCATCAGATCATTATCAAACTATATGGTAGGATGACATTGTGTTGGAAATGGATGAATGTCTTTAAAACTGTTATTAACCGTAATGTGTTGGAATTTTTTTGAGTGTTCCTGTAGAAGAATTATAAACCATAAAGGCACGATTTTTGATGAAGAGATTCATTTTGTAATTCTTAACAACATATATCTTTTTTAGTTTGTTTGAAATAATCTAATATCTCTAAAATACACTTTGATGAATTTCTACCCATAGAGCATAATGTATGAAAAATCTTTTAAATGACCCTGTAAATAAACTATCCAGTCGATTGGAACCAAAAAAGAAGGTGTAAAACTGGATGCACCAGGTCTTAAATATATAGAATTTCAACATTCTATGACTAATAGTTTTTGAGATATGCAGGTTACATACATAGGTACGTACATACATCAGGGAAAAACTGGTCAAAATGGATGTGCCGTCAGTCAAGATTGACTGTACATGCATTTATATGAATCCATATACACGTGTACAATGAGATGTCTTGCAAAAACGCTTAAAAGTAAATTTAAAGGTAGTCACAATCTGAATACCAAAATTTTTTGCAAGCACATTACTTTCTTTTACTTCGTACAAGGAAGTATATATCACAGAAATACTGATTTGGGGGAGTAATCTTACTTTTATTGGAAAAACCTTGATCAGAAATACAGTACAAATTACACATATGCAGCAGGGTTTTCTTTATCACATAGTTTCAAATACTGTCTTAGCCCAGATTAACACAATTGTTTCGACTGATCATTTCCCACTAAAAACATGACTTGCACAGAATTTAAAGTCTAAACATAGGATTTTTCTAATTATCTTAAAAAATTTCAGGCTCAGACGATATTCAGTGCTACATTATATTTGGGCTAATACGATAGTTAGAATGAGTCAAAAATAATAATTTATTTAAATATGAAATGAATAATCCTTTTATAAATGTCTAAATATTATTTCCAAATAAAATTTTAGAATTTTCTGGTTTTACAATGTTTTGATACATAGAAGAAGAAACAGACTAGCAACAAATAGTCCTGTCTTATTAGCAGCAGACAGGCAGAAAATAACACATGAACAATTTTTAATTAAAAAAATTAATTTCTTGGTAAATAAGAATAAAAAGAGAAGAATAAAAGTAAATATAGATGCAGCAATTTCTTTTATATTTAATACCCTGTATGAAGTAGTAGGAAGTAATGTGACTGCAAAAAAATTTGGTATCCAGATTTTGACTAGCTCTAAATTTATTTTTATAAGAATTTTTGCTGAAGCATCTTATCATATGCGCATATTATGTATGTTCATATAAATGCCTGTACAATTTTGACTAGTTTTTCAATTAAGTCTGTGAATTTCTATGTATGTAACACGCGTATCTAAAAACTATTAGTCATGGAGTGTTGAAAATTTCTATTTAGGATTGTTGTAACATCTAGTTGTGCACCTCCCTTTTTGGTTCCAATCGACTGGATAGTTTATTTACTGGGTCACCTAAAATATTTTCAATATATTACACTATGGGCAGAAATTCATTAGTGTATTTTAGCGATATTAATTTATTTCAAGGGACAATATTATTTCAAAGGAATCTAAACTCAAATGTTGTTTAGGATTACAAAATGAATATCTTCATCGAAAACAGTGTCTTTATCACTTGTAGTTCTACAGGAATACTCAGGAAAATTCCAAAACATTATGGTTAATGGCAATTTTAGAGACATTCATTCATTTTAAGCACAATGCCATCTTACCATATAGTTAGATAATGGTCTGATGACAGTCATGTGCCTCCCTCAAAAATTGTGCCAAAAGTCGCCAAGTTTGGCGACTTTTGATGTACATATGTACATACACATAACTCGCATATCTCAAAGCAATTAGTTGTGGATTGTTGAAATTTTATATATAAGATTGTTGTAACATCTAGTTGTGCATCTCAATTTTTGGTTCTAATCTACTGGAGATTTATTTATAGGACCACTCAAAAAAATTTCAATACATTAATGTCTATGGGCATCTTCAATATATTATATGTTTGTTGTCAGTCATTGTTTGGTCCATGCAGAGCCCAAAATCTTACTATTTGTCATCAATGAGCGAGTTTACGAGTTTTGTCGAAATATTGCCAAATGTAACACCAAAAATAATTGCATATTTTGCATAACTCTAAAACTTTTAATTGTAGAATGCTGAAAAATTGTATCTAGAACTATTGTAACATCTAACTGAACATCTCTTTTTTGATTGCAATCAATCGAGTAATTTATTTACAGGATCACCCAAAAGACTAAATACATTCAGGTATAAAGATACCTTCAATTCATTAAAGTCTGAGATGAATCACTTTTCAGTAATGACCAAAATCTAGACTACTATCTCAAGCTAGTTGGCTTTTGGCTAAATATTGCTTAATTGTCAAAAACAAATTTTCAAATTGAACTCAGCTTGCGATATCTCAAATATTTGGCTAGAAATTGCTAAATCTTTGCATTGTTGCAGTATTTTATCTCTTTCAAACAAAATAAGTTTAGATGAAGTGCACTGAAAATATTTATGATTTAATTGATGTATAAGGAAGCCATGTGGTGTCCACATCAGATTTTTTTAAATAGCAGTGGAAGAAAGACACAGATTAATAAATATATTTTGATGAAAAAATACTTTTCTGTTTAGTTAGAGAAAAAAAAATTTCTTAATTCAATAAATAAACCAATTTTAAACTGCATTCATTTTTACATAAAAGAAAAAAAGAAGTTATATCCTTTTTCGCTTTAGTCAATCTAAAGCAAATCTTTATGTGGATTTGCAGAACAGAATTAGGTTGATGATTTTTTAGCTTAGCATTCAAACTTTCAAATGCATTTAAAATAAAAAAAAAATATAAAAATTGATTGAAATAATCATTGTATCAGCATTAGAGATATGAATAAAGAAATACTTAAAGGAAAATATTCACTTATCAGAAGGGTGTAAAAAGGTTAAACTTGAGTTGGAAGATATGAAATATGGAGCTCGGCCACTATTAGAATCCACAGATTCTTAAAATAACTAAAATGTGGAAAATAACTAAAATGTGGAATTCCGCAGATTCGAAGACAATTCTCATCCCTGTATACTGTACCCCTAATCATGCTGCTAAACTATTTCATCCTGATGTGAGCTACTTATTTAGATTTTGAATGATTAAATTTTTAATGCATTTCAATAAGGAAATACTTCACTGCAATAAATGATAATTATGATGTTGTGTTTCAACACTCATTTCAGAATCCAATGATTGCAAGTTTTGCCCTTTTGGGAAGATTTTTTTTTTTTTTTTTCGTTCTCTTGCTTCTTTTATTTTATTTAAATGCACACTTTTTAAAAATAAATGACATTTCTAGAACATTTAAAAACTGGGGGAGGGAGGGGGGGGGCAATAATAACCTGTTATACTTTTTATAACACACACACAAAATATTTTACTATAAAGGTTTTGTTATTTACTATGTATTTTTTTTTTATGAAATAACATTTCTAATTACAAAAAAAAGAAAGAATAATACTTAAATCATTTCAACAGCATATGTGCTAAAATGACAAATATTGAAGCTATATTGATGTCTTGAGAACACTTTCAAAAGATGGTTCCAAGAACAAAATAAAAATAAGCAACATTGACAAAACACAAATACAGAGACAAAATAATGTATTTGTTAGTATGGAACCTAACTTTCCTACCAGTGTGTGGGTCAGTGATTTTATAAATGGTGAAGGTGGACTTTTTGTAGCTTCTGAAATGTACAGACTGATTTATATCTGTGCATGTCTTTTTGTTTTTTTAATGGAAGAACTTCTGTCTTGAAGTGGCCTGGACGGTGAAAGCTCTGTTCTTAATAGAACACCACAAGTCAAGTACTGTTGTTTCTGGTCAGCACTTGGGAGGCTGATAACCTCTCGATTGGACTGATATGGGCTGTGCATATCAAAAGAGAACTGCTGCAAAACATATTTTTGTAATGGTTCCAATGTCTTTTATAATGAAATGATACCTCTCGGGTGGCTTCTGGCCTTGGACATAGCCAATGCCTAGATGGTAACTGATCCTAATCAACTTTTGATTTTTAATTAAAAATCTATTCTGGCTATAAAGAAATACAAAGCTAATTGTAACATTCCTTAAAAATATGTTAAACAATTGAATGATTAGACACATCAAGGTGACAGACCATACCCATATTGGGGTTAAATAGATATCTTTCTTAAAAATTAATGTGCCAAAATAAACCTAAACAGCAAACATCAAAATTTTAAAAAAGGTCTAATAATGAAGGAAAGTTTACATGGAATAATACAGAAATTTCAGTATAATTTTGTAGAATTTAATACAATTTAAATTTCATAACTGCATTTAGAAATTAAAATTTTTCTAATAGCTATAAAACTTTGAGTACTTTTAAGATCTTAAACAGAAATAGAAAAATTAATTTACCAGTGACAGTATTCTGCAGATCTTGTTCATTTCTTTCAGCTTGTAAGGTTCAACAGAATTTTTCTAAAGTTGCAATCCTTTGTTGAGCATTGGACAGTTCCTTGTCATATTTTTGTTTCTTTAAAAACAAAACATAGTCATAATTTATTAATATATTATACAAGGAACAATTCTTTTTAAATATACATATCAATAGTAACAAGGCCTACTCTAGCCATTTTGCTGGGCGAAAATGTAAAATGACACTGCTCTTTTTGCTGATGAAAAAAATATTTCCGATTCAACCAAAATGCCACTTCAGACAATAAAACTGGAAATTTTCATGAAAATACACACATACACAAACATATAACGGGTGTTCAGAAAAGGACTCCCTGATTTCAAAATTAAATATCTCAAAAACAAAGATCGATAGAGGAATGCAGTAAATGGTATGTTTATTGTGAAAGCTGTAAGAATTTTATACAGCAGTTTGAAATAATAGTTACAAAAGCTGCTAACAGATGGCGCTGTATGCTGTACAGCTCATTATCAGCATGCATAAATGAAATAATCGTATGAAAACATTCTTTGCAAAAAATCACATCACATTGTTTTCAAAATGTTCACCATTGGCACTACAGAGGTGGCGCAAACGAAGAATGAAATTCGCCATCACATTTCGTAGTGTCAAACAGAAATGGATTCACATGCCACACAGATCGCCGATTCAAGCTCGTCCAGCGTGGCGGGATGCTTCGGGTAGACAATGTCTTTTAATGTGCCCCACAAAAATAGTCACAGGGAGTTAAATCCTGGCGAATATGGAGGCCAATCCATGCCTGCACCAGTAAATTTGGGATATTCTAAAGCAATGACTCGATTCCCG
Organism: Cheiracanthium punctorium; assembly: GCA_038373885.1. Classification (NCBI taxonomy): domain Eukaryota; kingdom Metazoa; phylum Arthropoda; class Arachnida; order Araneae; family Cheiracanthiidae; genus Cheiracanthium; species Cheiracanthium punctorium. The sequence continues at coordinate 10,538 of JAWZYV010014047.1, forward strand.
AAGTATTCATCAAGAAAGCGAAACACTTGTTCGGTACGATGTGGTCGGGCTCCATCTTGCATAAACCATTCAGTACGTGGTCGATCCTCTAACACTTGCTGTGTGGCGACAAATTGTTCCAAAATTGCAACGTAACGTTCACTAGTGACCGTTTCTTGAATGAAAAAAGGGCTAATAATGCCTCTGCTGCATACTGCAGCCCACACAGTAACTTTAGGAGAATACAGGGGTTTCGCTTCATACCAATATGGATTTTCGGAACCCCAAAATTGCCAGTTTCATTTATTCACGAATCCATTCAGGTGGAAGTGTGCTTCGTCTGTAAACCAGATGCAGCCAACATCAAATCCTTCACTATCAATCATTGTGAGCATCTGATTAGCAAACTCAACCCTTTGTTGCACAGCTCGTACGGGTATGGCCTGGTGACTTTGAATTTTGAATGGAAACATGTGTGGGCTCTTTCTCAGTATTTTATGCGTGCTGGAACGCTTCAAACCAGTCTCAGATGCAATTCTATGGACGGATGACATTGGATTTTGCTGAATAATTCCACAAACTGTGGCGACATTTGCAGGCGTAACTGCAGAGCGTACGAATGTTTTTTGCATCGGGTCCTTTTGGAACATTAAATCGTGCTTGAAAACTGCACCTTGTTGCTGTAGGACTCTCTTTTAACCTGTGGTACTACTCTAGCACCAGAAAAACGCATTGTTCAATGGAGTTACATGGTTTTAATCTCTTCCTTCGGTATGCTAACCTCCTTTCACGCTTCAATAGTGGAACTCTATTCATGCTCACGCTAGTGGTCTTTCACGCTCTGGGCTTCGGATCACTATTTATACTAGGCATTACGTATGGTGATTACAGTGCCATCTGTTAGCAGCTTTTGTAACTATTATTTCAAACTGCTGTATAAAATTCTTACAGCTTTCACAATAAACATACCGTTTACTGCATTCCTCTATCAATCTTTGTTTTCGAGATACTTAATTTTGAAATCAGGGAGTTCTTTTCTGGACACCCGGTATATATATATATATATATATACAGGGTGGCCCATAATTAAACTGCAAGTGTTCAAAGGGTGCTGGAGAGAAAACTACTGAGAATATTACAGTGAAATTTGGTATCTACACATTTCAAAACATGCACAAGTCAAATATGAAGGGAAAAAAAAAATCATCATTTTCACCCGATAGATGGTGCTGTACCGTATTTCAAAACTCACCGGTGGCATATACAACTTTCAAAACTGATAGACAGAGCATAGTGATATTCTAAGAGGCATATAAACAATATAAAACATCATTTACAGTTTATCAAAATTCCATACAATTCGCTTCAGTAATTAAATTTTTACAGTAACATGTAATAAAAAATTAACGTAAATTAAGATCACAAATTAAACAATTCATAAAGACGCTTTGGAAAACAATTAAACCATTATTTATTCTCATTGACACTCATTCGACCTCTTCTTAATCGTTTCATACGCTGGTATTCTTTCACTTTCATAGTTGAATAATTGCTACCATTCTGATAGAATATCTTCACTAACAATGCACGTTCCTTCTTATTCAGAGTCATGATTGACCATTACTCAATGTGGTCTTGTTTTTACACTGTTCGATGGGCTTAAAATTTGCATATATGACGTCCATAAGCATTGAAACACGATATAGCATCATGTATCTGGTGAAAATGGCAATTTTTTTGTACTGCATATTTGACTTGTGCATGTTCTGAAACGTGTAGATACCAAGTTTCACTGGAATATTCCTAGTAGTTTTCTCTCCAGCACCCCTTGAACACTTGCAGTTTAATTATGGCCACCCTGTATATATATATATATATATTGATGCATTTAACATATTAATATTTTTCTCACACTCACAGTTAAAATGCCAGCCTTGAATTTTGGTACTCTGGACAAATGCCTGGGTAGCTCACCCCATAGAGTGGGCCCTAATAGTAGGGATACTAAATTCAAAGTTGAAAAACAGTTTCCTGACAAAAAACACTTGTCACTACAATTTTATACTCACTTAAAAATACTTCACATGTTGATGGGGGGGGGGGAATGCATCTTTTGTTTTACTTCTGCAGGTTATGTATTAACAGTTTATGTATTGCAACTGTAACCCTAACAACAGCTTGTTAGGGTTACAGTTGCACTCTACTTGATTATTTTAATAAAAAGCTTTATGGCAAGGAAAGTTCAACTAACATGCTGACAAAACTACACTGCAAAAGTAAAGTGTTATAGAAAGTCATTCAATTGGAACTCATTTCAGTTTAGAGTACAGTAGTTGTCACTTATTCCGGTCAGTGGTTTATCTGGTGAGCCGCTTATTCTGATGAAAATCGGCAGGAACAGAACAAAATGGCCAAATTACACTGGTGTTACTGCCAGTTACCTCAGTAGTGAGTGCCGGCTTATCCGGTCAAGTACTCTTTGGAGATTAGGTAAAATTTCTGCATAATCAGCTTTTAGGATGAAGTGAAAGCCAGTCAATGATGACTCATATTTGTGTGGAAGTGTTATGGTAATTCAATAAAAAAACAATTATTAATACATTTAACAGAATTTGAATAAAAATAATGATCCCTCCTACACCTGCAGCCAATGAGACACCTGATGATGATGACGACGACAAGCACCCGAACCGGTTACGTGTCACAAGAGTAGATTTGCTAAACACTATAGAATTTTTACATAGATCATTTGAGGAGAACAATGTGAATGATCAGATTAAATTTGCAACACTCTTAAAACAGCCCCTAATTTTTGGATCCGCTCCTAAACAGCCTTTAATCCCCCCCCCCCACCCACCCACAAGAAGTTGAAATTGTTTTTGTTTTTTCTTAAATAAATGTACATATATATTTTTCTGCTTGTTCGCTTCTTTATTCTTTAATAAATATGTGCATACGTTAAATTATTGACGAATTAGTTCACATTTTTGATTTAATTTATTGATTGTTTTCTTAAATTTTACTTTTACTTTGGTCCTACCGTTTATTTCGGATTTCGGTGATTCTGGTCAATTTTAATCCCTCCCAATGTGACCGGAATAAGCAGTGACCAGTGTACCTTTAATATAATATAAGGCATTTTGATAAAAATAAGTACCATACAGTCACAAGTTTAAGGGGGTAGAAGAAACGAAAAGCTCCATCTAGCTGAGGAGAGATGTTCCATTGATTCTTGAGAAAGAGTGTATGCAACTGCTGTTTTCAGATATTAAAAAGAAACCTTATTTTTAATGTATTACAATCTTCTAATATCAGATTTTAGTTTACATTGTTGAGCAGAAAATTAATACAATGTCTTAGCGTATGTTAACTATTGAAGTGACCAGCTATTTTAATTTTGTAATCTGAATATTTCTTACTAAACATCGATATGCAACTGATAAATTGGAAAAATGGCTTACTATTCCAGTGCTTGCACACTACTGCTTCTATAAAATAATATAGGTAAGATTGATTTCTCAAAGATAGATAAACAGACAGATTTTATTATGGCTTAAAAAGTGTGTGGCTTTTTTTTTTCTTTTTGCCTTGTTTTAACATTATTTAATGATGCTTTTCATTTGTAAGACTGTTCTTTTATGTAATCATATAACTTTTGAATAGTTTTTTAATGAATCCAATTATGCCAAAGACAATAAGCCCTCCCCCCCCGTCAAAAATAAAAAAAATAAATTAAAAAAATCGGTCAACGTATAGATGTTATGAAACATCTAGTAAAAAGTCTTAAAAAATATAGTATTTTGAAATATTTCATTTCATATGACACCTTCATCCATTTTTACAGGCAGTTTTTGAACTTAAGAATTTTTTCTAGAAGTTTCAAGAGAATTGAAATATCTGTATTAAATGTGTTCTCAATTTCTTTACTTATTGTATTGTACATTTCTATTGTGTCTATGGAAGGATATAAGTTGTTGATGTCGAAGCTGACCATTTTAACAGAATCTGAGAATTGTATGTTTTTTAATTCTTTTAAAAAATCGGTAGTAGAATTTAGAGATGAGTTTGAGGAGGGAATTATTTGTTGTAATATGTTTTTTAGGTATTTTTCAAGTAGGTAGGTAGGGCCTTCACATTTACTGACTATTGGGCGGAGGGATGGGGGATTTTTATGATCTTTATATTTTCCAAATATGCATGGAGCAAAGGCAGTAGGGCTATGTAATTGTTGTGGTTTGTTATTGGGCCAGCTTCCTTTATTTACACATAAATAAAAGAACTCATAAATAAAGGAAGCTGGCCCAATAACAAACCACAACAATTACATAGCCCTACTGCCTTCGCTTCATGCATATTTGGAAAATATAAAGATCATAAAAATCCCCCATCCCTCTGCCCAATAGTCAGTAAATGTGAAGGCCCTACCTACCTACTTGAAAAATACCTAAAAAACATATTACAACAAATAATTCCCTCCTCAAACTCATCTCTAAATTCCACTACCGATTTTTTAAAAGAATTAAAAAACATACAATTCTCAGATTCTGTTAAAATGGTCAGCTTCGACGACACCACTTATATCCTTCCATAGACACAATAGAAATGTACAATACAATAAGTAAAGAAATTGAGAACACATTTAATACAGATATTTCAATAACCCTAAAAACTGCCTTGTCCCTCATCCTCAATAACTCCTACTTCCAATTCAATAATAAATTTTACAAACAGAATAAAGGTGTCCCTATAGGCTCCCCGATATCTGGTATAATAGCAGAGTGGAAAATGCGAAACCTTGAAACTTTAATCAATACAAACCTCCACCCCCATATTAAATACTGGTTTCGTTACGTTGATGATGTTTTTGCAATAGTAAATAAGAATAGCATAAATAATATTCTCAACAAACTTAACTCACTTGATGAAAATATACAATTTACTATAGAACTTGAGCAGAATAATAGCCTAAATTTCCTTGATGTTAAAGTAATTAGAACCACCCCAGACAATATAGAAACTACCGTTTATCGTAAACCTACCAATAATAATAAAATAGTCAATTACTCCTCAAAAACTACATATAACTACAAAATCTTACGTTCATACGTCAATAGAGCCCTGGAAATATGCTCCAACCAACAATTACTAAAGGAAGAAATACAATTCATAAAGCAACTTGCGCGTGAAGGTAATTATCCTAGCAATATCATCCCCCGCCTAATCAGAAATAGAAGAAAGAAACTAAACATCATCAACGACGCACAAAAAGAAAAATCCACATTTACGCATCCGATTCCCTACTGTTGCGGTCTCGCTGTAAAAATATCCAACAGGGCACGTAAAATGAACCTCCGTATCCCAATTAAACCCAATAGCAATATATTTAAAAGAATCTGGTCAGATAAAGACAAGATTAACCCTCTAGAAACCGCAGGTATTTATAAAATAAATTTCACATATAGAGATTCCAACCTTCCCGGATACTACATTGGGGTTACAAAAAGAAAAATTAAAGATAGAATTAAAGAACACATAAACGACATAAAATACAATAGACAAAGTACCGCTCTATCCCGCCTAGCCTTAAAAGAAAATATAAATATAGATTTCGTAAATGTCAAGAAAATAGCTAATTACAATAATCACAATTATGGCTTAAGACGGGAAGCGTTGGAAATAATGACACAAGAGGGAGCTGTCAACGACATGGCGCATGCGCAGATCGAGCAATCGTGGCAAGCCATAGTGAAGAAGAAGCGGTGAACGAGCCAAGCAACTCAGTTCTGATGAAGACAGCGGGCTAAGCTGTCGAAAGCGCTCATGGTGCGTGTTTTAATCTTTTTACGGAAATTTTAGGCTTTTAATGTTTTTAACTAATTACTAAGTTATTTCTGTGTTCAATTTTTAACTAAGTATTTAAATCTTTTTGAGTGTGTCTTTCAATCTCATTTATTTTAAGGTTACATATGAAATTGCAGAATGATTACAAGAAAAGTGAAGGGCTTTTTTTTCTGTTTGTTGGTTTTTCTCATTGCATTTGATTTAATTTTGTGAAAGTTAGCAAAAAAACTGCAACTACTATTTACCATTATCATGAAAATTTAAGATTTTGCCGTGACCTGAATAGTTTTTTCTGCCAGCTTATAAAAATCTCACAGCACTTTTTGCTGCCAGCTTTAAAGCCTTATTTCGAACCCTGATACACAGTATACTACTTTTATTAAAAGTATAATGAATGCACTTAATATCCATATTAGGATGAGACTTATATACATGTTCTTTTAATTCTTCATTGTTATTGATATCTGTGCACTTTTATTACCACTTTAGTGCTATTAATTTCTGACAAGTTCTGTCAACCCGTCGAAGCGGCAAGGTTAGTAAAATCTTAAAAGTCACCAAAATTGGCCATTTTTGGCAATTTATCACCAAGTTGATGCCAAAAATAAGTTCCCGAAACTGAACCTAGCTTGCCGATATCTTCCATATTCGGCAAGAAATTACCAAACCCTACTGTTTATTATAAGATGAAGTATAGTTATAATATGTCAGACAAAGATTGTAAAACAGTTTTAATAGGCGATTTTAAATCCAAAGAAGTGTTTTATGGAGCAAGGAAGACAAATAGGCACACCCTTGGAGGGGTGGGGGTCTAAAGCCCCCCCTCCCTTCTCCCATAACTGGAGATTTGGATTGGAAAAGTTTTGAAAATTGTCTCAAAAATGAGTTAAAATATTGTATTTCTAAAAATTGTCTTCAAATTATTTCTAAAACATTTTAAAAATAGGATGGTGGTTTTTACTTATAACTGGTGTATGAAATACAGTAATTTTTTGTTATGATGTCACTGAAAAGATCAGATAATTATTTATTACTATATAACAAAGTAGGCTTGTGTTTATGAGAAAATGGTACAGAACATTTTAATGTTATAAGAGAGTTATAAATATAATTGAAGTAATTATAACCATATTCAGAATATAGTTTTTCTATAAAGTTGTTTTCTGTAAAGCATTTACAGCTCCAGCCCCCCACACCAAAATTCTGGATGTGCCACTGGGTACACTAAGAAAGTCCAAAAAATGTTGTTTCTGCTCATCATAAATTTTGTGGATGAGTGGTTCTTTTGTTTCAAATAGAAGAATATATTTCTTTAAAAGAGGTAAAGTTGCAATATAAAAGTTTGCAATCAAACATGTTTTCTGTCTATAATAAAACAGCTTCTCATAGATAAGCTTCTTTCTTTTTACTCCATCATCTGTGAGCTTTTTTGACATCAGCTTCTTCTGAATATCTTTAATTTTTTTTCTATCATAAGAAGAAACATTTTTGCTCTTGTATATAGCACAAAGTGTAGAAAAGTACATTGTTTTATCATCATCTTTCAGAAACGAATAAAATACAAGTGTGACAGCATCAATAATATATACAAAGTTCAAAGCTGCATCATAAGCAGACAACCAACGATGCGCTATAAATGAAACTGGTGAAGCAAATTTCATGCCCAGTATATCAAAAACTTCACTTTGGTATATTTTGATATCTGTAGACCATTTAATGTCATTGTGTAGATCTCTAAAAAGACTTTCACCCACACATTAAATGGTATGCAAAACTTTTTGCTAGCATTGTAGATGTGATGGCATGAATCACCATCTACATACAACAAATGTGGTGCCTTTTCATTCCTTATTCTTGTTTCGAGACCTGATTTAGAGCCTCTCATTAGATTGCAGGAGTCCATTAAAATGGATACTAAGTTACCCCAAGGAATGCCATTATCATCAAAAAATGCTTTAATTTCATGGAATAGGTTCTCAGCATTTACAGTGTGTACAGTTAAGGAATTCAAATGTTCCACAACAATTCTATTTACACTTGAAGAAAAATAGCTGCATAAGATTGATAATACCCTCACATGTGATTACTGCTGGTGGCTTCATCAATATTTAAAGAAAATTTAGTAGTTTTCAAATTTTCAATAGTAGAATCTACAAATGTTTTTGCAACTCCAAATCTCATTTTGTAGCTTGCAGAAGTGCGTTTTGTGTTCAGATGATTCAAGGCTTCTTTGTCTGCGACCAATGTTTTGCTGACATCTATAATTACCTCGGCCATGGAAAAAGGTAAACTATGTTCTGCTAAAGCACCCAATACTAATGCTTCAGAATTTGACACTCTGTCACATATGGTAATGTTTTGTGAGGCAGGTGATGTTGATGCAGTTACATTCGTTGACTAAGTGCAGAAAAAGTTGCTAGGTAAAATGTAGTTTGCTTTTTTAGAAAAAAACTTCTGACAGTGCTTTTTGGATTTCATATGGTCCGATATTGCAGCACAACCTCTTTTGCCATAATAAATGAAATCATTGCAAAGGGAGCAGATTACTTTTCCACTGACATCGATCTTTCGGACACTATCTCCAATCGTAATGCTCGCTTCATCCTTTCCAAGTTTTAAATCCACAGGTTTTGACAGCCATTCAAACCTAAATTTATTTTTCTCTACCTTGCCAATTTCACCTACATTTGCTGATTCAGAAATTATTTTTGCCATACTAAAAAGATTAGCACTAGAGAATCAATCAACAAACAACATCAACATGCGTAAAAAACAAACACAACTAAGCTAAAGTGAATCGCCCCATAGGGATAGTGCACCGCTAGCTTAACGGATTTTCCACATGGGCGCTTCCTCCCCTCTCCACCAACATCGAGTCGGTGTTGACTCCACACACTGCGATGACGTCACACAGCAACATGTCCACACCTGCATCGAAGAATATAAAGGCTGCGTTCTTTTCAAGAAAGAGCAGCTAAAGACGGTACGTCACTTTCATCACCGACATTCCAGAGCGAGCTTCATCTCTAAGGCTGAGCAGGGGACACACTTAAAGTTGGGAGTGGATTATAGGGTCCTTGGGATTTTCTGTATAGGGGTCTTGGGGGTACTGAATTCCAAAGAAACTGAAGAAAAGTGAAAAGCTGCAGCGATGCCCCCCCCCCCCATATACATGCGCGAAGTTTTAAAGTGGATTTTGTTGGAATATGTAGAAATGAACTAAATATATTTTACCTGTTTAGCAAAATTATATTAAAACTTTATATTAAAACTTTATTTTCATTAATCCTAAGTATTTTAAAAAAAACAAAAAAACATTTAAAGTTACCTTAACCCTAAAGTAAAATATCTAAAGCTTCCCTTTCCCCCATTAAGTTTTCCAACCATCCTCACCAAAGTCCTAACAATGCTTTTGTGGTATGTTGTGGGATATAAGGCTTATTTTTATATTATGCATAAGCCTGTTTCCTTTTATACACAAAAGCTCTAAAATTACATTTACCTTTTTAAAATAGTCTTAAATTATCATACTAAAATAACTAGCTTCATCATCTGACATACCGTAGATGTAAACAAACCAATTAGTTGCCACTAAATAACAACTAAATTTTGTTAAAACTATTCCATTGGCTGAAAGCTGTGTGACATCATCCTTGATGTGTCACCTCATTTAAATAAAACCAGAAATGACTTTATGTTTCTTTCCAGGTTTGGAAAGTATGCAAATTTGAGCTTGTGAAGCATGGGCAGGGTAGTATAAAAGGAGGTGTTAGTTCTGGTTGTCTAGCAGTGCAGTTCTGAACCCAGTGCAGATGTGTTGTGGCTGGCCTGAAGAAGGCAAATGAAAGGCTGGGCCTTGTCATGTTTTTTCTGTGGAAGCTCTCTTGTAATGAGTGATGACCTGTTTTTGAGATGAGTGGAAGCCATTTTTTTTTGTTACCAGTAAATGGTAAGCTTTGCAAGTAAAATAGAAGTCTTGTTACCTCCTTTTTCTGGCTGCCCTGCTTATGCTGGTAATTTTTTAAACAATTTTTTCTTGTATTTATGTCTTATGACTGGATGAACTTTTGTTCTTCATAAATAAACTGTTTTCGTCATTCAAGAACTTGTCTTCATTTTGATCCATGCAATACCTCTGATACAAATTTACAGTAAAAATAAGTGAAGTTAAATTTGAAAGTACTAGGCTCTGCTACCCCCAACAGATTTGCACTGATCTCGGGAACGATAGGAATTCATATAAAAAAAGTGGAAATCCACGAAAAGTAGCATGTCTGGGATATTTAGCACACTTCTAGTTACAACCAGTGCCAATGACAAATATTTGTCACTATACGCATGAAGGAACAGAACCGCAACTCTGATTCAACTCAGATCTTCCTTTCCTGCAGCCACTGGGTTGCAGGTTAATGTTAATGAGGTAGCCACTCACATCATGCCATAGGAGGGAACATTTGAGGTAGGCACATCAACAGGCCTACTAAACGACTAATTAATGAACAGCTGTTCTCTTTACGAATGAGTCTAGGTTTAGCCTGCAAAGCAGAAGTAGGCATTGTTTGATTTGGAGAGAACCTGGAAGCCGTTATCATACATGAAACATCTGTGAAAGAAATGCATATACAAAAAGCAGTGTGTGTTCGGGGTGGGATCTCTTTGGGTGGATGCACAGACCTCCATGTCTTTCCATGTGGAACCATGAATGTTCAAACCTATAGAAATGACATCCTTGATGCTTATATGCACCTTTATGCAAGGGAAATAGATGATGATTTCCTCCTTCAGGATGACAATGCTAGACTGTATAGGGTTTGCTTCATAGATGATTATCGTCAAACAATTGAGTGCATGAAGTGGCCATTGATAACTGGAGCTAAATCCTATCAAGCACGCCTGGACTGATTTAGGAAGACATACAACTGCTCTTAATCCTCCTCCTCAAACCCTTGCCATGCTTGATGGGTGCGGGGACATACTCCACATTGAAAATAATTTTCATAAAACCAAATTGACACATCCAATTTGTTAATTTTAACCATATGCTAATTTCTGACATGATATGTGTCTGGTTCAATTCTTTTCATGTTATTTTATAGCTTACTATCAGATTGTAATCTGTGGGTCAGTTTTATTAAATTCTACACATAACTTTTTGAGTAATCAACATCTTTGTGATTTTTCCTTAATTAATGATAACCAGGGTACATTTGAAAAGACAGCAATTTGACACCCAGTATAATGTCTAAACTCTAATTTTAATTAATTATAAATTTAAGGTAACTTTTGTCATGCTTTTATAATCTGAAATACTTACTTCTTATCTAACTTTCTTATAAGAGGAAACACCCAACTACAGTTGATGAGAAAATTTTAAGTTTCTTGGATGAATATATCATATTTAGCTTTAGCTGACTGAACCTCCAAGTGATTCTGCTGCACAATTTTTTCCATATGCTGGGGAGAAAAATACAAAAAACAACAAATAAACAAAGGTGTTTTCTTCTTTTTTTTTTCATTTACTTAACTGTTATCATAACATACGTACTTTCAATAATGTGAAATACATCTTTACTGCAATTATATCTGCAGCAAACCATCAAGATTTGTATTATTCCTTTTTTATGCTGCTTTCAAATATTTGAAAATGACTCCTTCATAACAACAAAGAAAAGTATGCAAGTTCACTCCAGCATGCAAAATATTTAAGTCCAAATTATGGAATTAATGTGCATCCTCATGGAATTTTTTAAAAATAAGATTTATATTTTTCAAATTTAACCTTTACCTGGCGGGGAAATTTCGGCCGTGCTGCTTCAGTAGGATGGGAGCATCGGAAAGCATGCTTTCCCCCATTTCAGTGACTCTTAGCTGAGGCTACTCTGTTCAACAAACATTGATGGATTACCCTTTCCCGCCCCCCGAAGTAAAACGAAGATTTTCAACAAGATGATTCCCTTTATCAGTGTATTTCCCTTTTCTGAAGGGAAAACATTTTGATCTGCTACTGTGCTGGAAAAGCACGGCGCATCAAGTAGTTATCCAAGGAAATATACTCACAGAACTAATCCTGTTTTGATAAGCTCGGGTTGATTATAAGTCTTTCTTTTCAGCTGCGGATCACTAGTACATTCATCGCAGATTGTTTTTTAATCACTAGTGACGCAATCCAAAATAAAACAATGAAAGATAAAATAAATTAGAAGGACAAAATATTTGAATAATTATTGTCTGACACACGCCAAATTTTCACTAATAACTAATAATTTAAATAATTTTCAAATTTTAATTAAAGAAAATAATAAAGCTATTTGATAATTTTTCCCTTATAAAAACTAAGTCGTTTCTTTATGCCAAATAGTATTTAAAAAAAATAATTAAAAATGCTTATACATTATTTGTATTTATTTATTGTACTGCTAGTAATGCAAGCTATTTTCACAACATGTTATTTCTTTTCATATTTAATTAATTGTTTATTAAACAAAAGTAACTATAAAAGGGTTTTACTACATATACACTTACACTCAAGCGGGAGCACACACCGCCTCCACTGGGTATCCGACTTCCTAGTTTGTGTGAAATTCTTCGAAACAATTGACACACAGTCCCACATTGCACGATTTGCATGATACGGACGTGCGTTTACTGATTCCTTTCGATTTGCAAACCACGCAACGCCTTTGAACTTTCTTCTGCTCTGGCCAATGGTTTTCTGATTCTTTCATCCTTTTATTCCGCAAGGAGGGCTATAAAGTAATTGAGAATTTGAGGCAGCCTGATTTTGAGAATTCTCCACTAATTGCAATATCAAATTTTGCCGAAATATTTTATGGCTAATTTTTGTTTGACTTTTCATCTGATATAAAATAAATGCATTTAATATAGACAAGTCCAAGTTTTTTCGTCCATTTCAGCGTCTTGCGACCAAATGTATAGCTATTGGCCATACGATCACTTAGGTCTACATATCCCACGTGTTTGTTGTACGATTCAATTAATTGAGGCTTCTTAATTGTATCATCCTGTATAGTTGAGGAATCCATAATGGGGTCATGCATGTTACTCAACATGAAAATTTCTCGTTTGTCCTTCCAGCACATGGCTGTCATACCTTTTCCAAATTTAACATTCAAGTCTCCCTTTTTCATTTTTGGGAGGGCTATTTTTTTAGGGAAATCTTTTCTGTTTTGACGCATCGTTCCACAACAATTGATTTTGAAATCTTGATGGAGTTCCAAAAATAATGAAGGAGAAGAAAAAAAATTGTCCTTATAAAACTTATGGCCTTTTCCTTTTATGCAGCTCACCAATTCTGTAACGGTCACGTGTGAAGCAGGCTTTTTTCTTTTCTCGGTATCAGTCTTATTTTGTCAAAGATACACACTCATGTTGTACGTGTATCCGTTTTTGTCTGCAATTTTGTAGACCTTTATTCCAAAACGCTTTCTTTTTTTTGGAATGTATTGTTTAAAAAGGACTCTGCCTTTAAACTTAACAATTACCTCATCTACGGATATCTCTTCGGTTGGCTCGTAAACAGTTTTATAACAATTATTTAGTTTATCAAAAACGAATCTTAATTTCCACAGTCTATCGTAATCTGGCGAATTCTTATCTGGTGGTTTATCATTGTCTTCAAAGTGCAGAAAACGAAGTAGCGCAATAAATCTATCCCTAGACATGACAGTTCGAAAATACGGTGTTTCTAACATTTTATATCTGTGGTCCAGTATTCTTTTATATTATCCTTTTCTATATGGCTCATTAAAAGGATCAAAGCCAGAAACCTTTTCATCTCCTTTGCATTTGTTTCACTCCAGTCAAGAGTGTGCTTTTCTGATGCCGTTGGGCTAGATTGTGAGCCTAAAATTCTCTGAGCATATCTGTTCGTTTCTTCAACAATTTTTAAGATAACTGGCTCAGGAAACACACATTCAAAAAAGTTTTTTTCTGAGATAGCGGTAGTAGCACTTCCTTTTAAATCGTTATTTCCGGTAAATTTAAAAATAGTTACTTTGTTGTGGAACTCTGGAGAATGCCAAACAATTCCTTCATTTTCTGTATTATCTGGAGCATCTTCCGATTCTTCAATTTGGTGGTTTTCTTCATTATTGTCAAATTCATATTCTGAATCGCTGTCATCAAAATCTTCATCATCTAGCTCAGCTAAAAGCTTCTGAATTTTGTCAGGAGTAAGTCCTTTTCTACGCCTTGACATTTTCACGGAAAAGGGAATCAAATATCAAAATTAAAATTTATTTATTAGATGAGGGTTTACTTTTTCATTGTATGTAAATTTTCACATCTGAAGCTCGAAAATAATGTATCTCTACTGAGAGCCTGACAGAGACCTAAACTGTAATGTGCAATAGCAGTTCTTTTATTTTCTGAAAGCCTTCACCGTTAGCTAATCCCCAAGCTTGTGCGGTTATCAGTATTTCACACAGTCAGAAGGCCAAAAACCTGCCCTAGGTATTTCCACTTTTTGTGCATGCTCTATTATTCATTTCACCCCCCCAGCCCAAATCTTTCTTTTCTGAACATCCAAGATAAAGTAACATAAAAACCACCTACTGTTTGCCGTTTGCCTGACTTTGAAAGTATGTTTGAAATCCTATAGATAGATCAAGTTTGCCCAGATTCTTTGAATTTATGCAGTAAAGAAATATGCACATGTTGGAGGGGTGGGGGGGAATACATCTCGAACTCATTCTACAGCGGAAATAAAGAATATAACAGTTAGTGAACCAAGGTAAAATTATCTTTCATTTTGAAATCTCTGAACATATATGAGTTTTATATCACAGTTAAATTTTCATGTAATTTTTACTTGAATATATAAATAAAAATTAAATAATAAAGCGGAAATAAAAGGTGAACTATATTTAATCGTATAAAATTACCAAGCACCCTTCCCTCATATTGATTATGCTTACCTAATAAGAAAAGGTATTCTTCATTATTTGTAGCATAATATTTAAAATATTCTGTAACATTATACTTAAAGACTAATTTTTTTAAATGTTTAATTTTTTTTTTGCTATGTTTAAAAGAAAAGTTTTAAGCATAAAAATTTCTCAACCGCAAATCCAATACAATACAGCTTGATAACATAAGAGGTTGTTTCAGAACCATGTATAATTTGCTATTTATGTTAAAACACAATTTTTTGTTCATTGTCATTGTTATCAGTTTTGGACCATTTGAAAACAGGTGAATATACATACTATAATTTATAATGTTTGGCAAGAAATGTACTGCTTACGTCATGTCTGTCACAAATAGGATTGGCTATAAGTCATGAAGTAGAAAAAAGATTAAAATAGCTTGGACAAAATTTTAGCGCACATCGTTGCAAAGACGCAATGACCGAGAATTTGCTTTTGTCAGCACTGTTGCTTCCCGCTTAGTCTTCAAAGATCTTCGTTAAATTTAACATTTACTTTATCAAAAATATTTTCAAAACAAAATGTCGCACTTGTGCTTAAATATTAAAATTCAAAGTATTTGTACTTGATCAGAAAAAAAAAAAACTTCTTCAAAAATTAGAAAAAAATTCAAAATGATAGAAAGTGCTTGAATAAGAAAAGGCATGAAAGTATCTTCTTTAGGCGATAATTAAAGCTCGATAAATTACTTGTTATCCAATTGCATAGAAGAGCTATCTTTAAATGCTGACAAAGTAAATCTGTGTATGCTTGTAATATAAAATTATTTCGGAAAGAAATATTACCTTTGTATATTCATATGAGCTTTCAAGTGAACTCACCAGTCTTCAGCCCTTCCAGGTTAAACAAATTTATCTTAATTTGCATTGATTTTGCATTTAGTTTTTAAAAATGAAAAATATAAAAAAGTTCCTACCTCAGAATTATTGCCTGCCATTTCTTTGTACTTTTTGCTTTTAATTATGCAAAAATGTTCTTTCGTTTTCTATTTAATAAGAAAAACCTAAAGGACGTTTTGAGTTGTCTGTTTACATTCGTTAATAAAAACCAAAATACCCCCTTAGTAATTTACTTCTCATCTTTGAAAAGGCCCATTTAAAGTACTTTTTAAAAAATATTTTAGCTGGAATTTAATTTTATGATCTAGCGTTCTAAGATTTCATTGTTTAATGACCACAACAGTATAGTAATAATCAATAGCGTTCAAATAAGAACTAACCAAGCATTTAAAGATTAATCGTTTTAAGAACACAACTTGGATTGAATTATCTTCAAAATCATCACATTAAAAAATATATGACTCTCAATTCTTTTCAGAATTTCACATCTCTGAAATATCGCGGATTACCATAAATTTCTGAATTCAACTATAAAACGGACTGTGTTAAAATTATCTCTCTCTCCTTATAGGGAACGAAATCGGACATTTTTGAAGCGTGGGGAAACGGAAAAGGGTTGAGTGCGGTGCATGCGGGGAGAATGATTGATGTTGACATCTTTTCCCCACCTTGAAAACTTAGCAACAAAAGAAGAGGGGGAATGCATTACTTGGTAGATATATATGCCAAGCCCGTCTTCTTGGGGGTTTTTTTTTACTTGGTTTAAATATCGCCCACCCGCCTTCAAGAGGTTAATACTGAAGTTATCTTTGAATCATTTTTCACACATAATATGACTTTCTGTGTCGCATACTAGAAGGAAATTTAAGCTTTTTAAATATTCTTTTCTAAAATAAACATGCTATAATTTCTGCCTCCTTACAACTAAAACCAATAAGCTGAACTGAAAATGTAAAAATTTCCCTTATTTTTATTTTGTAGTTTACATTTTAAAGGTTTAAGTGTTTGTACCCTAGTAGCACAACTAGTTCAAAAAATGTTTAAATTATGTTGGAAACATGTTTTTTGATGTTAAAAAACGTGCTTTAAACATTTTTCGGACTAATTGTGCTACTAGGGTAGCTTGCCCAAAAGCTACACCCAAAAAGAAAAAAAGTACAGATATGACATTGGATCATTTTTACTAGTTTTAATGGATATAAATATGAAGAATACAGATTTTTATTTTCTTACAGAAATCCATGAGTGTATATGTGTAAATATGTAAGTATGCATATACCAAGGGTGATTCTAGAGTTGCAGTCTGGGAGGGGTAATGATATTTTATACTTTTAAATAAACTTAGTGCCTCAGAGAAGTAGCGACTTCCGGGGGGTGCACAGAGGAAAGGTTACCTCTTTGACTACACAATACACTTCATATATGTGAATAAAATGTTTAATTAATCATCAAATGAGAAATAAATGTTTATTTAATTACATGATTAATGCAGTATACGTTTGAAGAGTTCCTTTGTTTCACCAGAAGATAGTGTTATTTGGTCATTTCACCCCGGTGAATTTCCCATGCAGAATTATTTTTCACTTTCATTTTCAAAATCCCGGGAGGGGTAATTACCCCCCCCCATAAAACTGCCAATGGCATACACACATACTATGGAAACTGTCTAAGGTAACCACTCTCGGGAAGAACAAAACAGGTCAACCTATAAAGGTGGTTAAGCATGGTGGTTATAAAAAGAAGTTGCACAGAAGTGGTCACTATAAGTGATCTCTTTGCCAGGTTCCACTGTATATATCAGGCACACATCTGGTTACAATTAATTTTATTACAAAGCATCATTTTCTAGTGTATTACATTTAGAAAAATAATATATTTTTATGAGTTTTTGATGAACATTTCACAATCATCGAAGGTTTTTTTGTTTGTTACATTGTACAGTACGCCTTGTGATGAAACAGGCCCAAAATTATGCCCCTGATACAATATCTTAACTATGGTCATAAATTTCATGCTTTTTAAAAAATACAGTCTATACCATACTTTTTTGTGTTAACTATATTCATAGAAATACACTGTATTTTGAGAGAACAACTTTAAAGTATTTCTGTAAAGAGGGTGGCGGGTTAGTTAGTAATAGTTTTTACAACTAAAATAAAACTGGATTTTAAGCTTAAGAAAACTAATATAAGATAAACAGTAATTTCCATTTTGAATGCCCATTTAACTATTTCACACAAAATAATATCACAGAAAAATATGTTAACACCGCGATACAATTAACCAAGTTTTATTAATTCATATATCCCTTGGTCCCATCCTAAAGTGAACAGATTAGAGTCTAATATAGGGATGTACTGAAAATCATATTTTGCCAAGTGACTTAAGAATGTGATCTGAAATGTATGGATACATTAATAACTTCCAAAATGTATATACACATTGAATGTTTAATATTTATTACAAGGCCAATTGTTGAAATACCGAATATTTGGTGAAATTCTGATTGAATATTTGTCTGAATACCGAATATCTGGTTAAAATTGAATTAACTGTTTTTAAACTTTGATTACAATGATTAATTTAATTAATTTGTTTTTAAACCATATGATGCAGAACTTCAGAAATTAAAATACTGCAAATTTTAATATCCAAGTGTTTCCTTTAAATAGAAATAATTTTTAATTTTTTTTAACATGCATAGTTTACAAAAAAAATTGATTTTACATATTTATAAGGAGTTCCCAGCAAACACACACAGGTTCTCTGAACGTCTATTAACGTTCAGAAGATGTTTTCTGAATGTTAATAGACGCTCAGAGAACCTGTGTGTATTTGCTGGGTTATTAGTTTTTTTTATTCTGGCTACAGTTCCATACTTACTTGAGTTAGTAACAGTAAGGTTAAAGTAATGCAAAGAAAAACTGAAAAGATCCAAAATTTAAATTTAACATCTGAGTGTTTTCTCTTACATTAAAATTACTTTGAATGTAATATTAGTAAGTAACAATTCGTTTTAATTTTGTACTATGGTACTGTAAATTTCTTTCATGGTATAAAAAATGTGTTTGTTTACCAATTGTTGAATATTTAAATTTGTTTACTATATATTCGGTTGCTGAATATTAAAGTATTCAGCCGAACCGAATATTCGGTTACTCTGCCAAACAAGCAATATACCAAATACAAACTGATTATTTGGTGCATCCCTAGTCTAATGTATTCACAAACATACAATGAAGAATTATGTAAAGCTTTTTACCTTTATAAATTTGTTTTAATACTGAAGCTCTCTACAAAATTTTCTAACCTTGATTTTTCAAGAATCATTCTGTTGTGATCTGCCTGCAATTGTTCTTTCTCTTTTTGTTGTGACTGAAGTTGTCTTTCCACTTGCTTCATACAAGGCTCAAACAAATGCAATTACTCTAATACTTCTACATGCTTTTTACAAAGAATTTGTAATTTTTCTTCTGTTGATGAACAATTACTCCGAGATTTAAGAATCTGATCTGAAATGTATGGATATATTAATAATTTCCAAAATGTATATACACATTGAATGTTTTAATATTTATTACATGGCAAAAGTATACTATCATCCTAATAATTTGTATATTATTACCATCTCCTAATTATCAGCAGGTGTCTATACAGTAATATAGAATCAATTCCAGGTGTGGGGGGAAAGCCAGGATGAATGTTTTGGGCAGCATCATATAAAGATGACAAATTCAAGAGAAAGAAACTTACAGGGGGATAAGCAAAGGCAGCAGATTTAAGTTTTTATCCTATTTTGGAACCTCTGCCCTGGTGGCAATTCAAGTCTAAGAAAATAAAAGGAGGCAGGGTGAAAAAGTCAAAGATCTGACACTAAATAGAATGACTGACTGGTGACCCTCTTTCTCACACATACAGTTTAATTTAAGAACTTTAAATGCTTAGTTTTCAATTTGAAATATCTATAAAAAAAAAAAAAAGAAAAGAAAAGAAAGAAAGAAAGAAAGAAAAAATTTTTATCTAGCACTTTAGTGCTATTAATTTCAGACAAGGATTTTTGTCTACTAATAAACGGTGTATCACTTTGACAGAGTTGCCAGTGAAATGTCACAAGTCACCAAGGTTGGCCGTTTTGGGCAATTTTTTTACCAAGTTTGAAGGCAAGAAATATGTTCAAAAAACTGAACCCAACTCAAAGGTATCGTCTATATTGCTGGCACATCGATTATGATGCTCTTTTAATGTACAGCACTTTAAGGTGTATTTAAAAAAATGAAGATGTTTAAGTTTTTTAAATCGTTAATTTTAAAACTAATCTTTTGTTTTACTAACACAAAGAAAAGATTCAGTGTTTTTTATTTTTCAACTGCATTAAAGTCATTTTACCAGGAAAACTTGTAACCCAAGCATTGCAAGATTAATATGGCTATGCATTAAAATCAACTAAAATGTGTGTATTAAAGCTATTTTGGGACAATACAGTGCTGTGCCAACTGAAATTAAATTTTGGAGCGCACAAAAAATCACTTTTGGAGCATAAGAATGTCACTTTTGAAATACAAAATTTAGTTTTGGAGGGAGAAGGAAAAGTCAGTAAATAATGCCAATTTAAAAAATGAAAATAAGGAGGTTCTTAAAAAGCCCTTTGCAAACAACAAAAACCAGCTTTTTTTTGAGGGGGGGGGGAAAGGTGAAGGTCAGAAGCTTAAGAAATAATAATTATTAAAAAATTCAGTTATTTTATACATTGCTATACAAAATATCAATTTTAAATCAAAAATACAGTACTTAATAAGCTATATTAACTAACATCAGCGGCTTATAAAAAATTTGGCAGCAAAAAAAAAAAAATAGTACCAACTTATATAGAATTAAATTTGAAATATGTGGTCAATTTTTACTGTTATGGCATTGGAAGTTTAAACGAAGGAATGCCAAAGAAAAAAATATTCATTTTTAAGATTGATGGAGAAAGTAGAAATTAGAATGCTTAAAGTACGCGATGATTTTTGCAAAAACTTTGGGAGATTTACAAACATTTTAAGCATATGGAAATATTAAAAATTTTAGCAGTTTTGCTGAATTTGGAGCATAAATGTCCAAAACAATCTTTTTTGTAGCAGATTGGAGCATCATGATTCATTTGGCGCAGTTTGGAGCAAATGGAGCCGCTGGCACATCTCTGATAATAGCTGATGTGCTGAGTTTCCAAAATAAAAAATTCAGATATCTCCCAATTCCTAAAATTTAAAAACAGTATATATATATATATATATATATATATATATATATAAAATCATGTAAGGCATACGTAATCACTAAAAATAATTTATTATATTTCTTAGATATGATGCATGTGCATCGATTCAAAATTTGATTAAGAAATGCTAGAAATATAAAGCATCCATCAAGATACATATTAGATTAACTATTTATATCTAAAAAATCTGTTAAGATATCTATCGCAATACAAATTAAATTATTTATTTTTTGAATAAATATGCTTTGTTAATCGAATACAGCTTTAAAATTTCAAGCCTATTTTGACATAAGACATAGAAAAAGATGAAGATTAAAATATTATAAGAAATATACAGGATGTCCCAAAAAAGGTGGTAATGGGCAATGTAAATTGAAAAAATGTTTAGAATATAGTAGGAAAAAATATCATGCTAAAAAAAAAAAAAAATTCCTCTCATTCATTTAGAAAAAGGTTACACTTTTTAAAATTGTATATTATCCTGCACAAAAGAATCAGCAGTTGGTAAAATTTGCCCCATACACTAATAAGTAATGTACCAAATTTCAGCCTTTCTTCCTGCAATGTCTGAGAGAGATTTTTAAAGAGAGATGATCGGGGCTATACATCATTTTGAATGTAAATGTTTATTCCTATAGTAAACATGATTTTCTTTCTTAATTTCTGTACGACCCTTGAAATGCGATCATTCAATGTCATTTTTTCTCTTAGTAAGTCACTGAAAAGTGGTTTAAGTCAGTTTTATATTTATCTTCATATCTCTCATACTTTTCAGGATATAATTCTCAAATTTTGTAAGTCACCTCATTAGTGTATCAGGCACATTTTACTGTTTGGGAATTTTTTTGTAAGGGAGTCGTATACAAATTTTAAAAGCATAACTTTTTGAAAATCAAGTAGAGGAGTTTTTTTCTTGGCATAGTCTTTTTCTTTCATAGCCAAAAAAACTATGCCCTTTGTCTAAAAGGCATAGTCTTTTTTAGGACCTTATTTTGAACATTTTTTTCAATTTACATTGCCTACTTATCTCTAATAGATAAAGAATTAAAGCCTGTTACCACCTTTTTGGGACAAAATCAATAAAACTATCCATTTATACAGGATTATAATCTTGAAAATGCTTATTCAGAAAATGCTTTTAAAAAATGTTATTAAAACTTGAATCAAATAATAACAGTTTTAGATGCAGGGTGTCCACTAGGGATGTAACAGATAGTGATTTTGCGGGATATTGTATATCCAAAGCTCCTTTGGTGTCCGGATACAGATATCGAACCGGATATCCGGCACTGAACATGTATTTAGTTATTAAGTGTGTTTTTTCATTTTTTTTTATATAATGACATCAGAATAATAGATTGCAAACATGTTTCACATACCATTAAAGTATTTTTTAATAACTGACTTAAATTTAGAAAAACTAAATATTCTTTATATGTGTGCTCTACTGGCAGAAGGTAATAAATTTAAACCATGACACATTTATTAATGTATCTATAACTGCAGATTATTTTTACAAAGAAATGCATACATTTTTTATTTATTTAAGAATAAGATATCTCTTTTGATAAGATACCTATGACAGATAAATATTATTTTTTTCCAAACATAGGCTTAATGCCTTTTTTCTGTTTTGATAACTTGATATTAATTTACATTAAGTCATTTTTAGTTTTAGTTAAATTACTTTTAGAGATTGATAAATGAAAAGTAAATCTCTTAAATATTTATAATGAAATTATAATGCTTCCTTTTGTAGTTTTATACAGGTATGAAACAGAAATTTTCAGGTTATGCATTAAATTTCTTTAATCAAGTTTTTTTTTTAAATTTTAAGTTAAAAAACAAAAATAGATCTCTTTAATTGTTTAGCTTCTAAAATATAATAGCATTCGTTTGTAGTACAAAAATTTATATGGCACCATACGTGGGAAAAAATTGGGCGAGGGCAAATTCATTAAAAAAAAATGATTTCAAACATTAGTTTCCAAATTTTAGGACAATTTCACTTTTTTACTCTTGATTTTGACATTCCGGCACACACACACACACACACACAAAAAGAAATATTAGTCAAAGTACTTTATATATGAAGTGATAATCATGCATAATACTGTAGTAGTAATTAAAACAACTATTTTAAACAAGTAGAATACCATGTTATAATTTTCATTAATAAATATTTCACAAATACGTTTTAAATGTACATATTTCAAGTAGACTTGTAATATGTACATTACACTTTGTACACATATGTACACTTTAAAAATCAAATGAAACTAGTAGAAAATCATAAATGAATTTAAAAAACTAAATTCAATTAAAAAATAAATATACAAGGTTTAATTTTTAATCATTAGATATTAGAGACTTCAATAACGAAATGGCCCTACCAGTAGCATAGTGCATTGCGCACTGGACTGGAAGACTGAAGGTGCCTGGTTCAAAACCAGGTCACATCTGCCGACCTAACCATTCAGAGTTTTCCTGTGATTTTCTCAGAAACTTAGTGTAAATACGGGTTAGGACCATTTAAAAATACCCCCCCCCCACAGAGGGTATTCCACCTACAGGCCAAGATCCCTCATAGATAATTGGCCTTAATCCCACAACATCAATGAAGGAATGCTCAGTAAAAGATTGTCATTAGAAAAAGGATGAAGATTGAAAATTTCTCCCTGCCTCTGTACATAAATTTTTAAGACAGAATTATCAGAGTTAAATTAAAAATATCAGAGGAACTCCATATGGGGAGAATGTTAAATTACATTATTTCTGGAACTACCTTGAGAGAAATCACATACACTGAATGTACATATTTTTCAAATGATACTCTAAACGGTGCTTATAATTAAAATTCTCCTACAAACAGCAGTCTAGAGCCAAAAAGAATGAGAAGATCGCCTTCAAATTTGCACATGGACACCACATGACATGTGCTTATGTTTTTTTTTTTTTTTTTTTTTTTTTTTTTCAGAAAATGTCTGCTAAGCAGCATTTGCAGCATGAAATCAACTTTAAATATGAGCCTAACTAGTTATAAATGTGTTTAAAAACTACTGAACAAATGTTGAAATTGTGTGTTTATTTTGAATGATCCATTTTTAGGTTAAATTTACTGTTTTTTCAGTTAAAAAATACATCCCTCTGTTTTATGTATCACTTTATCAAGAATATTCAAATATAATTTTCCATCCTGTCCCATGTATATTATAGATAGAACTTTAGTAGTATATAGCCGGATATCCGGTAGTTATGATTTGGCTATTGAAAAATCAGCCGGATATCCATTACATCCCTAGTGTCCACCACTGTCAGGAGGTAAAAATAGCGGAAAAACACTCAAAACAATGGTGTTAAAAGATGAAATAAGTAAAAACTGTTAAAAACACACATAAAAAGTTACTTACTTATACGTTCCAACCTATAAGTAACTTTTTATGTGTGTTTTTAAAAAAGTTTTTATTTATTTTAAAAATAGTAGCATTAGTAGCCGAACAGAAGCAGCCAAAAAGTAAAAATTTTCTTAATGTTACTAGCCTAACTAGCGAAATTTTTTCTAAATTTCATTAGAAAATTTATTATTGGTATCGCAGCATAAAAAAAAAGAACAGAAGATGAAATAATCAAATTACTTTTTCTTTTTACTTGCTCAGAATATTTTCATGTTCTCTCTCACGTATGTACTCACACTTCTCAGACATCATTCAAAGATTAAAGTTAAGTAACAAGTGTAAATTTTCTAGTGACATTATTAAGTTTAAAAAAAAATGCACTAAATGGAATAATGAAATGAAAAATCTTAGCATAATTATTATCTACTTCTCTTGCATAAATAAAACATTTACACAAAAACTTACCACAATAACCAAAACACTGCTTAGTACCCCAGGATAGCTTTTTGACAGTCCGGGAAGGCTTCTAGGAATCAGTCTGATTGTGGAAAAAACCTAGGAAAGGAAAAAATAAAGGCAATCACCGTTTATTTTCCAATCTCAAATTAGTTGCCTAAAGTAAAGGAAAAGTCAGCAAATATTTGAAAATAGTACGAAAATTTTATTTTTTAACAAAAAAAGTATCCGAAGTTGCATAATTTTTTAATTTAGTAGCAAATGTTTCCTTCTTAGTTGCCAGTGGACACCCTTTAGATGCTCAGAAAGAGATAAGAAAGTAAATTTAAAATAAGAGCTTTCAAAACAAAGTTTTTTTTATTTTTCCATGTTTAAAAATAATCAGCTATTTTAAATTTCACACAAAAAATAAAAATGTAAAATGTATTTAAAAAGAACTACCTTTGTTATCATCTAAAGCCTGGCGTCGTATTAGGACATTAAAAAAATAATTTTTCAATTAGTTAAAAAATTATGGCACTTTCTATTTAACGGCTAGATAAAATTGGCTGCTTGGGAAAATATATACTGAAGGCTTTGTGTCCGGTTGACCACCCGACTGAGGTCTTGCAATGTAAATCTGATCATTGCAACCTGAGCTCTCATAAGGGCTATTATGCCACTTGGATAGTTTAGTATGTTAAGAGTATGGTATGTTTAAAATTAACATATTTTTGTTTATTGTGTATAAAAATCAGGGCTAAAAGCATTAGAACAGCAGGATTGGGTTTCTTCTGGAAGAAATGGAAGAAAAAAAAACCCAAAAAACTGGAAGAAACCAACAGAGAACGAAACAGATGCTTAAATTTAAAATATATTAATTATATATTTTTTAAATAAATTTAAGATTCAACAAGTATTCACAAGTGATGATTTTTATAATATTAGGAGTAAGAGTGTGTTGTGTGTATGGGGGGTTGAGGGGGTTCATTGTTCATGTCATTTTTAGAAAAAAAATCCTTTCATATTTTTTTTTTTCATGTAAAAATGCATTATTTTAAAGATTCTATCGACCAACATGTAAAAATTAATTTGTAAGTATTTACTCAGACATGCACACCTCAATGCTCATTAAAACAAACATTTTGTTGTACTATGTTGCAATTTAGTAAGTAAAATGAATATTTGATGAGACTGTTTAATACAGAAATCATTTTAAGCTAGTTCCTTTAATAAAATGGATATAAATATACAGCAGCCTTATTTAAAAAGTTTCATTATATAATAGGTAAATGTTTCACAAACACTATTTAATACTGTTATAAAAGTTGAATTAACAAAAAAATTACTCATAAATTTTTGAAATTAATAATTCTTAATTAATTTTGTGCTTTTCCAATAATTGAAAAGCTTTAGTCAAATATAATCTTGTCTAAAATGACTGATGTAATTAATTTAGTATATATAATTAAAAGTTTATATGTCTAATTATATTTTCTTAGGGTTTCCTATGAGAATTTTTGAGCATTTATTGTATCTTTCAAAGTTGCAACTTTGAAAGAATAACAGTTTCTTCTAACAGTTCTGTGGAGGATTCTTAAAGAATAACAGTTTCATCTATTTCTTCCAGTCAGTTTTTTCCACTTTGCAAGAAACTTGCCAATCCTGATTTGAAGTCTAAGTCTACAACAATGTAACCTATGATTGACTGAATAAGCCGTAGAATCCTTATATGAACACGTATACCTATGCACTTTCAAATAGTACAGTAAAAGTATAGTGCAGTGATTCATACTGTTTTGAAAGCATAAAATGTGTGAAATTACTCAAGAGCTTTATAAAATAACGTGCAAATAACAGATACTACAATATAAACGTTTAAATATAACTACAATATAAATGATATTTATATTGTTTATATTGTAAGCATGAGCTTTTCAAATCTTTTATTGCCTCACATTGTTGGAATTTTAATAATAATTTTCAGTTTTCTACAGCTAAGATCTTGTGCACTCCTCAGTCTTTGTCCCATCTTGATAAATTGGAAGGTTTTGTTTTTTTTATGACCCCGCACTTGGAACATCTTTTTAACAGTGGTTCTTCCATTCCCTTTGTTCATTCTGCTTGGAGGCAGTTGTAAGGTTTTATTTACGTTCCTCTTTTACTCCCCCCCCCTTTCCCTACTTATCTTTGTATTTTATTGACTCTGCTGTTATTGTGTGTGTTTTCTATATTTCCTTTATGTTTATTACTATTTATAATTTAAAAAAAAAGTGTTGTCCTGTATATAACTTCTGTTTTTTTTCCGTTTTCTATTCTGTTGTCCTGTATGCATGTTCTTATTTTGTGTGGTTTTTTAAATTTTTTAAAATTCATTTATTTTTCTATATTTTATTATATTTGTATTTTTGCTTTTATCTACCCTACTTTCTCCCACCTACCTCCCTGGTTTACTTCTTTTTGTTTGTTCCGGCTGGCAACTTCCTGCTCACTTTCGGTTTTACTTTACCTTTCAGTCCCCTCTATTTTCCCACAGGGTGTATTGACTACTCAAGATTGCTGAGTATTTTTTTGGGGCCAAAATGATTGTCTAGTGTGATAAGTACCTTTTTATGTATGTTGTTATATAAAGTTCTAAACAGCGTGATACACTACCAGACTGACAAAACTTGCAGGGGGTGTAGGAGGTACAGAGACGGTTCAGAAACACATAGAAAAGCAGGGCCGGCAATGTCTTCTTTATGTACCTGTTAATCATTTTAGAAGAAGTGTTCAAGTGATAGTAAACTTTCCGACTATGGTTTTTCAAAAACTAATACCTCTTTCACTGATTGCACTTGATAAAAGTTGTTATTTCAGAATTGTTTCTTTCATTACATTTATGGTCTGAGGAAAGCCCATCGTTTATGAAACTTGGTTAAGCAATTAGACACACATTTAAACACTTCTTCCAAAGTGATTATTAACAGGTACATGAAGATGACATTTCCAACCCCGCATTGATATGCGATTCTGAACTGTCTCTGTACCTCCTACACCCCCTGCAAGTTTGTCAGTCTGGTAGTGAATCACCCTGTATATTTATCTCATAAACTTTTCAGGTTATACAAAAGGACTATCCTTCCTCAGGGGCAAAAAGCTGCATTATCTACACAGAGAGAAAGGTTAAAACTGACAGTATCACCCAAAAAGATTGTATTGCAGTACCTTTTATTTACGTGTGTTATTTTACCGTGCCATTAAGTAATTTTACCTAAAACATCAGCTGCTTTTAAGTGTTCTTATTACTGAAATATGTGCTTTGTACATCAAAATACAACAGTATTTTAGTAATTTTTATTAGCATATTAGTTTTTTTAAGATAATTAAAAAATAATTTAAATCAGTCTTGAAAGTCTACGACCATTTTGAGATCATTCAGAGTTCAATCCAAAAAAGAACTTTTGAAATTAATCTGATATATTTAAGAAAATTGTACCAAGGATGTAATTGTAAAAGGTTAATGTATATGTTATAGCCAAAGCCCGAAGTTCAGCCAGTTCGCGATTTGGCTGGCCGAATCACGTTTTGGCCAAAGTCCGAAGTACTTGCAATTAATATTGTATATTCTACTTTGGCTGGCCATTTCGTGGAGTGGCTGGGAATCCTTGGCCAAAGCCCAATGTGATAATGGTAGACTGAGCAGTATCTATTTGCCTTTGCAAAAAGTTACATATTTTTTTAAACGATATTTTGGGAGACAATATGATCTGGGATCTTTAGCATTAGGTCTATGGAACAGAAAAAGACTAAGGATACCCCTTAAAGGTAGTTGAAAAATGAAGCACTCAATTTGCCTTTGTATTCATACAAGTTATGCAACGCATTTGCTCAAGATATAATTCATCATTTTGAAGGGCGCAAATCCAATATTCTTCATGCTATCTCGTTGTTTCAGCGTATACGCTCACTGAATTATTTCTATTATGGCTTCAATATGAGAACAGAATAACACGAGATCATATTTTTATATATTACAAGCTTATTTTTAACTCAGAGATGTCACTTACATTTGAACTCGTTTCTAAAACAATTGTACTTTTAAAAAAAGAAAAGAAAAAAAAACAGTACACAGAAGTACTCATTTTTAAATACTTCATTTTTAACAGTGTGTAAAACAATCTGCTCTTGATTTCTTTCTTCCTACTTTGGCCGGTTCTCCCAAGCCACTTCGCGAATCGGCCAGCCAAAGCCAGAAATCAAGAAAAGATCGGACATTGGCCGCTAAGTTTACAGTAACGTTGGCAAAAATGTTAATTAAATTATTATGTATTAAATTTATGTTAATTAAATTATTGATGTATATCACATACATTGGACTTATAGATTGAATATATATAAAGTATTTTTTTAATGTTATCAAAACAGTATTCCATGGTGTCATCTTTAGTTAGGCAAGTATTGATACACTTATTTTCCTCCATGGTGGGGGAAAATGGGGGTAGTACAAAAGTACCTGTATATTTTTAATAAAAATTATATTAATGCTATGAATGAAAGGAAAGGCACCCAATCCAATGTATTCTTAATATACTTCAAGAAAAAGATGCATAGAAGAGGATTACAGTAGAGAGCCAGAAATCCACACAGCTTGGGACCATAGTTTGTATGGATTTTAGGATTTTGCAGATTTCGGGTCATAAAAAGATAAATCATTACATTTCTGACTTAAAGAAGTAGAATATAATTACAGTGAAATAAAAACATAGTCAAAAGTTTTTCACTTATATTTTCACATTAAACACAAAAGCGTAGGAGAAAAAAGAAAAAATTACATGAAGACAATCAAAGCAAATGGTTTTAAAATTTCCTTTTTCTAATTTTGAAAGTATGTCCTATGATGATTTGTTTTAAAATATTGTTTTCTACGTTCAGTTTCTTTCTTTTATTTATTTATTTTTGCAAATTTTATATTATCATTAATTCTTGTTTTGTTACAAAACTTTGCTGTTCTAAAAACTTAAGGCATTCTTCTCCTAACTTTAAACTTTTATCAAATGGATTTTATTATTATTATTATTATTAACCAAGTTTTTATCATCATCATCAGAATCATATTTATCTGGATTCAAGACTCTTTTCAACAATTTCATCACTGGCGGATGACTGCAAATTTCATTATTTACATCAGAGAAGGTGTGCGGATTTCAGACACTTGCAGATTTTTGGCGCTCCACTGTATTTCCCAAAATATTTAGCCACAGAAATAATGACCATGATTGCCAAATTCAAGTTCACACAGTATATGGCAAATGTTACTTGGTTTTACACAAGGGAGCAGGCAGGGGATATCTAATGGTGCTGTAGCCACCTCCGAAATAAGTAAACTTTATATATGAAAAAGATTACGTAATTGTGGATAAATTTGAAAGTTCCCCTTGAAAATTTAAAGGTTCAGCTATGGACTTAAGCCAAATTTAATATTTTCTCTAATGCAAGTTTTTCCAAATGTGCAAAGATTTCAAATTCAATTTATGAATTTATTTTCTCTTTTAAAATTTATTTTTATACATAAATACTTGTAGGTAATGAAAAGGGGTTCCTTCCCCACCTCACCCCCCAAAAAGGATATGCATATATTATATAATAGCTAAAATAGCATAAAAATATATTTATATATATTGTTTAAAATGTCATACTACTTTTATAATATGCCAAAATAAATTCATATTAGGAATTTTTAAAACATCTTTAAAAAAAATCCGATTTAAATAAAAAAAATCCGATTTTTTTGATTTTTTTTTTTTAAAAATCACGAACCCTGGTATTTTTAAAACCAGATGGTGGTCCATTTATGTGAACGAAAGTTCTTTTATCATTTGTCCCAATGTCCTCTTCATTTCTGTCTGAAGATCTTAGCACTGAAATTCTGTTTATAACGTGAACCTAACTGATTAGTTAAATAATAAATAACTAAAATCATAAAATAGGGGTTGATTTTTATTCATATTTTGTTAGCAAGTTTAAATAAAGGAATACTTAAGTAAAAATATTCATTCTTGAGAGGGATGGAAAAAGATTGAAAACATAATGCTTAAAGTACAATTTTTCCATCAAATTTTGCAACGCTCGATCAGTGTAAAAATAAATAAAATGACAAAACAGTGCATTATTTTTTATCCTATTTTGTTGAAAATTAAAATAAAAGAATGAAAAAAAAAACCCACATTCATTCTCAAGAAGGATGAAAAAAGATTCAATAATGGATTTGTGTTATAACACAATAATTGTGTTATAACACAATTTTTCCCATAAAGTTTTGTGACGCTCGATCCTTGTAAAAATAAATAAATAAAATGACTAAATAGGATTTTTAATCTTATTTTGTTGGAAATTCGAATAAAGAAATGCAATAGAAAAAATATGCACAAGATGGATGAAAAAAGATTGAAATGGCGCTATTTCCCCTGTCAAAATCGTTTACGTTATTTTTATTTTTTTTTCTCATTAAAATTTTATAGACACGGACCAATACGGCCCGAAAAATGGACTTTTAGGATTCTCCTTTTCATTGGAAGACATGTTGAGAAACAGTCGAAATATCTTTCACTTATGCATTAAAAATGTGCTGAACATATTACCGTGAAGTGAGCCCGATAACTAATCACGTGTATGTTGCAAATAAATATGCGGCACTTACAAAGCGAGTTGGGCGAACGGGGTCACACTCACAGGTCAAGTGCATTTCTCAAATAGCTCTCCAGTGGGTGTGAATTCTGCCTCCGTGATTCTGCTCCTGCAGAGACGGCCCGAGGGGCGTGCGGGGCCTCTTCTCTATCATGTGTCTTATGAGATAGAATTAAATAGCCCAGGAGCCGGGCCTCTATAAGCGCGGGGCCTTAGGCGATCGCCTACATTCGCAGCCCCCTTGGGCCGGCCCTGGCTCCTGCATACACGCGCAATGTAAGAATTCCGCGAGAAAAAGCAATCCTTTGGAAGCAATTCTGCAGAAACAAAACATGTTCTGCAAAAATCTAGGGCTGGATTTTTACCCTAACTTCCATTCTTTTTTAATTTCTGTATCGAAAATATTTCCTTTCGCCAAGAACTCTCCAGTTTTATGTTGGACTACTCAGATACGAAGTCGCGCCTTCTGCCAATCAGTCTGTTCTGCAAAAAAGTGTTGCCGGGCTGGTTGCTATGGTATGACGTAGGTCGGAAAGCTCCGTTGCATTTACGAAGTGAGAAAAGAGAGCATTGATATGTATCAATGAAAGAGAGTTGAGCGAACGGGGTTAAGGGTCACGTGCAGGTCTTTTGTAAACAGAAAATTCTGCGCTGCAGTCACCGAGCGAAACTGAATGAACTGACGTGCTTGGGAAGATAAATATTTATAGTCTGCATCTGAGAGTAAAATAATCCATTGAAAAGAATTCTGCAGAAACAAAACTTAATCTGCAGAAGTGGTTTTTTTTTTTTTTTTTTTTGGTCTCCCTAAATGGAAATTTTATTCCTGTGTGGAAAATCTTTCTGCAGGAGCTCAGTGCCATTCTGCGACAATGTCGCCGTGTCGCCGCGATTCTGCCACGGGGCCCCTTAAAGGTAGTTGAAAAATGAAGCACTCAATTTGCCTTTGTATTCATACAAGTTATGCAACGCATTTGCTCAAGATATAATTCATCATTTTGAAGGGCGCAAATCCAATATTCTTCATGCTATCTCGTTGTTTCAGCGTATACGCTCACTGAATTATTTCTATTATGGCTTCAATATGAGAACAGAATAACACGAGATCATATTTTTATATATTACAAGCTTATTTTTAACTCAGAGATGTCACTTACATTTGAACTCGTTTCTAAAACAATTGTACTTTTAAAAAAAGAAAAGAAAAAAAAACAGTACACAGAAGTACTCATTTTTAAATACTTCATTTTTAACAGTGTGTAAAACAATCTGCTCTTGATTTCTTTCTTCCTACTTTGGCCGGTTCTCCCAAGCCACTTCGCGAATCGGCCAGCCAAAGCCAGAAATCAAGAAAAGATCGGACATTGGCCGCTAAGTTTACAGTAACGTTGGCAAAAATGTTAATTAAATTATTATGTATTAAATTTATGTTAATTAAATTATTGATGTATATCACATACATTGGACTTATAGATTGAATATATATAAAGTATTTTTTTAATGTTATCAAAACAGTATTCCATGGTGTCATCTTTAGTTAGGCAAGTATTGATACACTTATTTTCCTCCATGGTGGGGGAAAATGGGGGTAGTACAAAAGTACCTGTATATTTTTAATAAAAATTATATTAATGCTATGAATGAAAGGAAAGGCACCCAATCCAATGTATTCTTAATATACTTCAAGAAAAAGATGCATAGAAGAGGATTACAGTAGAGAGCCAGAAATCCACACAGCTTGGGACCATAGTTTGTATGGATTTTAGGATTTTGCAGATTTCGGGTCATAAAAAGATAAATCATTACATTTCTGACTTAAAGAAGTAGAATATAATTACAGTGAAATAAAAACATAGTCAAAAGTTTTTCACTTATATTTTCACATTAAACACAAAAGCGTAGGAGAAAAAAGAAAAAATTACATGAAGACAATCAAAGCAAATGGTTTTAAAATTTCCTTTTTCTAATTTTGAAAGTATGTCCTATGATGATTTGTTTTAAAATATTGTTTTCTACGTTCAGTTTCTTTCTTTTATTTATTTATTTTTGCAAATTTTATATTATCATTAATTCTTGTTTTGTTACAAAACTTTGCTGTTCTAAAAACTTAAGGCATTCTTCTCCTAACTTTAAACTTTTATCAAATGGATTTTATTATTATTATTATTATTAACCAAGTTTTTATCATCATCATCAGAATCATATTTATCTGGATTCAAGACTCTTTTCAACAATTTCATCACTGGCGGATGACTGCAAATTTCATTATTTACATCAGAGAAGGTGTGCGGATTTCAGACACTTGCAGATTTTTGGCGCTCCACTGTATTTCCCAAAATATTTAGCCACAGAAATAATGACCATGATTGCCAAATTCAAGTTCACACAGTATATGGCAAATGTTACTTGGTTTTACACAAGGGAGCAGGCAGGGGATATCTAATGGTGCTGTAGCCACCTCCGAAATAAGTAAACTTTATATATGAAAAAGATTACGTAATTGTGGATAAATTTGAAAGTTCCCCTTGAAAATTTAAAGGTTCAGCTATGGACTTAAGCCAAATTTAATATTTTCTCTAATGCAAGTTTTTCCAAATGTGCAAAGATTTCAAATTCAATTTATGAATTTATTTTCTCTTTTAAAATTTATTTTTATACATAAATACTTGTAGGTAATGAAAAGGGGTTCCTTCCCCACCTCACCCCCCCAAAAAGGATATGCTATATCTACTTTTTATAAGCTATATTGCATTCTAATTTTTTGAGTTCTCAGTCACCTCAAAAATCTTGGCTATACTACTGGTTTTACAAAATTAATTTCTGCAATGAACAATTAATTAAAATGTCAGTTTCACTGATTATAACTGTTGTTTCAGGAATATTTAACTAAAGGAGAAATAGAAATGTCAATATCATATAGAACTTTGCAAAGCCTAACCATTTTTACCCTACCTTAGAAGGAAAACATTTTAAAAATAGAAATTACAATTTTATGCTTAAATTTTTTATATAATCCAGGTCTTTTAAAGTCTACTAATATGCATAAAAATATGAATGATTTATCTAATTATAAGTAATCTAGAATAAAGTTTTTCAATATCACTTGTTAACAGACAGCATTTTTAGAGCAAAAACGAGAAGTGTTGCACATATTAATATTATTGAAATATCCTAAAGCTTCATTAGAAATACTTGTTCTGGTGATAAAATATATCTCTTTATATGTAAAGTGTGTATCTCTTTTATGGTAAAAATAGGTATATTTCAGTACACCCTCATTTCTTCCCACCTGACCTAAGTCTTTCCATATAGTTGATTAGCATCTTTAAAGGAAGATGGTTAAAGGTACAATCCTCCCCAAATCCTTTATTTTACCTGCTATCAGTGAAAACGTTCTTTCTAAATAGGAAAATGATTAAGAAAGGAAATTTTCAAAACTTAAGTAAAAACCTGGATAACTAATATCATGCATCTTATAATGGAAGTATTTTTGCATTAAAATAAATAAGAATGACTCAGGACTTCATGAAAAGGATGTATAAATGTAAAACTCATGAGATACATAAATGGTGCTTCACTGTATATATACGTACAAGGTGTTTCCTTAATATATTGACAAACTCAAAAGGGTAATAGCTGAGCTCATGTGAAGCATAAATCAACATAGGAGCAATGTCTGATCTCTAACCATTAAGTTATCGTGAATAGAATGGAAAATTTCTGAATCCTTCAAAATCACTCATTTCTAAATTTACTAAACAATCTACATCTAAAATAAGGTCATTAAAAAAGAACGGAATAAATCATAT
Source organism: Cheiracanthium punctorium (assembly GCA_038373885.1). Lineage (NCBI taxonomy): Eukaryota > Metazoa > Arthropoda > Arachnida > Araneae > Cheiracanthiidae > Cheiracanthium > Cheiracanthium punctorium. The sequence continues at coordinate 45,710 of JAWZYV010014047.1, forward strand.
AAAAGAATATCAATTGTTTTACAATATCTAAATTTAATGAAAAGTTTCAAGCATTGAAACTGACAAAAATGCAAAATCAAATATTCGTCAAAGTATTTAAGGAGTTATTCTGCAAACACCATTGTAGATACAATAGGCAACATTTACTAAAAATTGGTCCATTCCAATACCTATAGAATAAGCCAGCAGTTGTCTAATTCAGGATAAACTAAGCCAAATGCTATAATTATTAAATTTAATGCTTTTTGAAAATCAAGCTTTACCATAGTTCTGCCACCTAAGATTAGTAATTCACTTTTCAGCATATTTAAATGCATTAATTTACAGCTTATTTTTTACATACACAACAAGGCCTCCCCAAGCCTGTTTTAGGGCATGGGCAGATGAACCGCATGTCCCTATGAGGTTTTCATAATTTTCAGTAGAAGCAATTTCTGTATCACTCAAATCAATCACTGGGAAATCCTCCTCTTCTTCAGCTTTGATGTCATCTGAAACATCAGGAGAGTTTTCAACTTTTGAAGAATCCTCAGGTGCTACAGCAGAATTTTCAGCATCAGTAGCAGTAATAAACTAAAAAAAAAAAAGCATTTAAAAATGTTGAAAAAACAAATGTTTTTACCAGTCAATATATATATATATATTCTGTCCTAATGTGTAATAATGTAATAAAAATAAATAATATGTAATTTTACAAATACTCACAAAAATAATTGGTGACTATAAATTCTTTATAGTACTTATGAATCCATTGACCAATTTCTTTTTAAAAAATGTTATTTTTTTACCAAACTGTGATTTTAAGCTAACCATCATTGGTGTCTTAAGTAATAGAAGCAATAATAAGTAGATGATTGATTTTTTTAGGGAAGTGGGTTTTAAGCCCTAAAAAATTCTATGCCTAAGGCTGAGTATAAATGACTTGAGGGTCTTTCTACAGAAAACGTAGGTTTTCAAAATTAAAATTTACAAAATAAAATAAATAATTCTTCATTAAAAAAAAAATATATATATATATATTGCTCTTTTTGTACTTCTTACTATCCCTATATAGTTGGTCACATTCGTTTTCATTATTTTTAAACTTTTTTTTGTAATTGAAGTTTTGAACACTTAACAGAGAATACACACTAGTAACAAAGAATACACTTTCATGAAAGAAATAATAAATGCATGATATCTTATTCGGGCATTCAATATAGAATGTAAAATAGCTTTTAATTTGTGTTTTAAAACTATTGTTTCAATGGATATTTATAGGAAAAAGAGAATTTTCAAGATACAATCTTAAAAATAAAGTGTTTTGTTAAATTAATTTTTTAAAGTGATATTTAAAAGCTTTCTATTTAAATAAACTTGTATGTTTTATTAAAAACAATATTTAGACTAACTAAAAATTATATATTAGTCTCATAATTGATTTTAAAAAAAGTTGTATTCTCCATTACATTTATATTGTAACGGGGGACACATGAACGGAGGATACAAATTAATATATTTTGTTTTTTATAACATGTTGATTTAAAGTTACCACTTCATTTTAATTTAGATTTTACTAAAAAAGTGCTTTATTATTAAATAAAAAAAATAATTTTAGTAAATAAACAATTTTTACTTTTTCAAATCAAGAATGGAGGATATACAAAGTTAATGTCCTATTTGACTTCAGAGAGAAAAATGTTCAAATTCTTACAAATTAAGCTGTTTAACTTCCCTGTGAAGAATAGATATTGAAAACGGTTACCTGTGATTCTATTCCTCTGTAATGAGGTGACAGGACAGCCGTTTATGGGAAATTTTTGCACCTAATTGCATTTTGAATCAAGGATATAAGAAAGACTGTGACAGTAATTCTCAGGCTATTTAGAGTTGAAATATTTATTTCTTTTGGAACAGAATTCATTTAAACTGTAAAAAAAATCTAGTAACGAAAGTTACCCTATTGAATCTATATCCCTTTTTGTATTTAACAAATAAGTGAACAAGTAAATGAAGGAAAATATGTTGCGACATGTAACAGAGGTATACAAGTATCCCTCCGTTTATTGAAAAAAAAGCAAATAAAAAAATAAAAACATTATCAGTTTTTATTAATTATATTTAAAAATCTGTCATAATATTTAAAATATCTTATAAGATTATTTTAAAATAATTATTTCTAAAACTACCAACCACAAACTGCAAATAGCACGTTTTTTGTAGAATGACCCTTGAATCAAACACTTAAGGTGGCATTCTTTTTTCTGCAAGGCAGTCACTATAAATAGGCAACTGGTATGCCCAGTCAAAACAGTCAGGAGAAACCCTATAATTCATTAATTATTCAGTTTTTTTTTCAATATGCAAAATCAACATGATTAAAATAAAATAGTTTAATAGATAAACAAAATAACTATGTTCAAAATAAAATTCAAAATTTAATTCATTTTTAAAAGGACAATGTTATCAATCATCAATATTCTTTGAACTATGGGACATATTAATCATTGCATAAACATCAATTTTTGTAATCATTAATATGGCCAGACTGCAGAAGTTTTCAGATTTTTACAGGAACATTTTCATAATTATTTAGTAGTCTTAAATTATTCATGCTTCATTGGAAAGAGAATAATGTGTCGATTATAACTTGCAACTGCTGGTGGACATTTTGAAAATACTGTAATGTTACTTTCATTCATCCAAAAAATTTGAAATGTGGCTTTAAATTGTCTTTCTTTTATTTACAGGTTTACTATGTACCATATGTTGTACCATTTTAAAACTAAAAGCAGGAACTCTGGGAGAAAAAATTATGTCCTGTTGCATAAATTTGCTTTAAGAATTATTTTTTTAACTTAAGAGTTCTCCTGTTATAATTTTTTTGAAAATTGTCAATACTTTTAGGACACCCAGTATATATAATCATATTTAATGATAATAAAATAACATTTATAGGCAAATTAAAGCAAGGAAATATACCTCAGTAGTTGAAACATCCATACTTGATCTAGAAAAAAAGAAAATATATAAATAAAGAAGAAAAGTTTCAGTTAATAAAAAAATTTTGAATGGAAGGAGGGAGAGAGTATCACACTTAAAAATTCTAGATTTCTTTCATTTTTTATTTAGGTTTACTAAGTAGGAAGGTGCTCTGTAGTAACAATGTAAAAATAAAATTTTTGCTTTCAAGAAAAGCTAATGTTTAAATAATTTTTTATTTTTAATGTAACAAATTATTTTTAGTGGAACTAATTATTTTTAATTTAAACTAATGTTTAAATAATTTTTTATTTTTAATTAATAACTTTACTATGCTTGCATTACAGGCAATGTGGTAGAAAACAGGGTGTTTACTAACCAAGCGGGGGAGAGGCAGTTTAAATTTGTGTGACAAATTTAAAAAACAAAGAAAACTCTTCACAAAAACATGTACTAAATGCTAATTCTGATGAAAGTTTAGAGCACCAGACAAAAGGGACAAAATTAAAATCATTCCAGCTTGAATAATTGTTTTCCAATAATGTTACAAGATTGTATTCCAGCATTTCTCTCATCAAGGATAAAAAATATTTTAAAAATTATTCATGTATTTGTTTTCCACATGGTTAAATTATGTTCCTATGTTTCATAAAAAATAGAACTAATTTAAAAGTTTGTCATCAAAAAATTTTTGTACATTAATGTTAATCGAAGTGCACAAAGAAAAAAGATCAATTGCATAAAAAAATTAATTTCATGGCATGTTTTAATGTAAAAAAAAAAAAAGAAAGAAAGAAATGTGGTATTACAGCTATCTACATGAGGGATCTAGGCCAAGGGAAACTTTCTAAGGGATTCTAACCCATATTTGTGTGAAGTTTCATAGAAAACCACAGGAAAATTCTGAATGGCTAGGTCAACAGATGTGACCTGGGTTTGAACAAGAAGTGCGCTGGATATCCGTATCTGTGGATTTTTCAAGAGTACAAAGATCTGTATCTGTCTGAGCAAAAATACATCCATATCTGTCAAATCTACTTTTTTTTTCAGCGGATCTTCCACGGATCTTTTAATGACTTTTCAGGATAGGTCTAAAAAATGAAAAAAATCAAATTACTCTTCTATTAATTAATTTTTTTTGTAATTAAACAAATTTTATTTTTTTAAACTTAGTAATTACTGTTTATTATTTTAATGTGAATTTTCTGCATAAGTACAAAACATCTCGTATAAATGAGTAATAGTAATTTTAAGCTATTAACATGTAATTACTATTGGTGTAACTTGGTAAGCTTTTTTAATATTTCTACGTGGTGGGCTTCATCTACCCACCAAACACTAAAGGTCTCCATCTCTTATCCATCCACCACCTAGTTAGCCTATAGTATTTACATATAATTATTATTCATGATTTTTAATGTTACAGCACAAAAACACCATAGTCCAATATAGTTTTTTTCTGAAAGTTTCTTAACCAGCAGAGGTTTATCGTTTATTACAGTGTCTTATACAGCTTATGAAGAGACATCCTTAATCTTTACAAGTGTCTGACATAGTGGTATTTATGTACCAAACCCACATATTTTTTTTCAAACTACTGTCCTAATAAAACAACAAGAGGTTCTATAGGTTTGTAAAGCTACTTGGTTTGGTAGAGAATTTCTTGTCTTGAAAGTAGTCTTAGTTAAAAAGAAGACAAATTTATCAACACACTAACATTAAGGTACTAAATTTGCATTTTTTTTTTGTATTTCCCTCTTTAAATCTGCAAAACATTACAAATCAGATTGCCAAGAAGTTTTTTTATTTACACAAGTTATATAATAGTTTCTCTCAGAAACACAGAGCGACCATAGTAGAATTTGCATCAGCTTGGTAATATTTTGAAATAAACTGATAGCTTTATTAGCGATTTGTTTAACCAATAGGAGTTTACACTTTGAGAAACTTTGCAAATTTTGTGAAAATGCTATTACACTAGCATAAAAGATTAATATCAAAACCATGCAATTCAAAGTACTCTGTGAAGTAGTATAAAATTAAAATGATGAAATCAGTGTAAGCAAACAACCACTATAAAAAAAAAAAAAATATTAGATGCAAAGCACAGATATTTTAAGAGAAAACTTTTATGGACAAATTTAGCATTTTGATATAATACAGGTTGACCCCAAAAGGTGGTAACATGCTTTAAATCTTTATCTAGAGATAGGTAGGCAATGCAAATTGAAAAAATTTTCAAAATAAGATAGGTAAAAAGACTGCATTAAGGAAAAATTATTTTTGTCAACTTCTTTGTACACTTTTTAAATTGTATACTATCCCCAGTAAAAAAAATTAAAAATTCCCTATTACAAAAATTTGTCCTATCCACTAATGAGCTGATGTACAAAATTTGAGAATTATATTCTAAAACTTTCCAGAGATATGAAGATGCTGGCCTAAGCCACTTTTCAATGGTTCTTGAAAGGAAAAAATAACATTGGATGACTATGTTTCATGGAGCATACAAATATTACGAAAGAAAATACAGTGACCTCCTCCTTACATTATTTTTAGGGGACATTAGAAAAAAGTTGTGTAACTGACACAGGTGTATAAGTGTGAGTCATCTTATTATACACGTTCAAAATTTTAAATATTTTGCCTACATTAAAAAACTGAGTTTTGAATACTAAGAACATATTTTAACAAAATTTATAGAATACGTTAAAAAATGAAACGCAAAATAATTTTTTAAAGTTACAAAATACAAAGTTGCAGTTCACTTATCACCAGGGTGCAGGGGCGTAGCCAAGGGCGGGGTTATGGGGGTCAACCCCCTCCCCCATGAGGAATTTTTTGCCCTACAAAATGTATATTCTTCACTCCCTTATCACACACATGTATACATATAAGTGAGTTGTAGTAGTCGTACCCCCCCCCATGAAAAATTTCTGGCTACGCCCCTGCCAGGGTGCAAATTGACGGGGGAAATGCCGGGGATCGTCCCCGGCTGAAGAATGTAATATCCCTGGCTAGAGAAATATTGATCCCTGCCAGGGATACTATTTATCCCTTGCTGAAGAAATATTAAACTGGTGAGTGAAGATTTTGGGATTCAGATAGGGAAGTCAAGAAGTCAAAATGAAGGTGGTACGTTATAGTTTGTTACTATAGCTAAGGCAACTACCTTAAAATTTTGTCTCTTTTCTAAGCTAAAAACCCTCAAGGGTGGCTTCCAATACAGGTGCATTGTATGTAGCTTGTGTATCTGTGATTCTATAGAACAAACAATCTATGACTTTTGTTTGAATGTAAGTCAGTTCCCACACGTGTCGGCGACTGCATTTGTCAAGTAATACCATGTGAGGGAAGCATTTGCACCTTCCTTCCTTCTTCTTTTCAAGTGTCCCCCCCTGGAGAAAATGTTCAGTTCGCACCCTGCTTATCACAATGTTCATTTTAAATATTAACAGACTTGATTTTTTTTTTTTTTTTAATCAAGTGTTATTAATTTGTCTCTGTGGTCAACAAAAAGAGACAATATCTTCTTCCAAGTCTGATAAAGCTTTTAAGCTATTTGGGGAATAATCATTTTGATGGACATACAAAGACACGCCTCTGCTCAGACTACACTCCCTCTTCTCTTCACTCTTCTAAGTTTGATAAAGCTCTTAAGCTATTTTGGGAATAATCATTTTGATGGACATACGACTACACTCCTGCCATAGATTTCATCCACCACCAGAAATCCAGACAAGAAATGATATTCATTATTGATTATATCACCCTTACAATAGTGAAAGGATAAAGGTAAGAAAACATGCATGATTTGTTCTTTAAAGATTATAAAATGAATTCTTAGGTGTGAAATGGAAAATAGCCTGAATCATTTAAAACATCATATAAGTGAGAGAAGAGTATTTTAACTGAGAGAAGTTTTATATTATTTCCCATAAGGCATGGACAGGGCCAAGTAAATTTGGCGTATAACCGACAGTCGTATAAATGAGAAGTCACTATATTTTTTACTCTCTAGCAAAAAGCTTTTACATTCAAATTCATGAATAGAACCTGATGCATTTATCTCTGGTGCAGATCTCTGATGCATTTTATGATGACAAGCTGAAATTTTGTGCATAACTTAATTGGTGTATGGGGCCCATTTTACTATTTGAGACTATTTCTGTATGGGGGGGGGTATAGAATTTAAAAGTGTCACTTTTTAAAAATTAAGGAGAGGAATGTTTTGCTACAGTAGTCTTTTTTTCTACCTTATTTTATCCATATTTTTCAATTTACACTGCACACTTTATAGATGAAGAATTAAATTATGTTACCACCTTTTTGGGACACCCTGCATAATCACAGAAGTTTTCGAGTTATTCTGTTTTCAAGTAAGCAAAAATTGACATAGAACTGAAAGTAATAACTGATAGGAACAATAATTTTCTCTTCTCACTCATGGTTATGTATTAATTACAGTAATTGTTCGAGTTGTAATGGTAATGCTACGCTTGGACGATCCACCTAGGATGGGGTACGCTTTGGTCAGACTCTTTCTAAAGGGTTCTAAAGCATATTCACGTTACATCTGGAGAAAACAGGACAAAACTCCAAACCATTAGATCGACAGCTGCAGGATATGGACCGAACCTGATAATTACAGTAGAGGAAACTAGGGAGACTTCACCCATGGGAATTTTTCCTATGAAAGGGAAATTTGAGGAAACTTTTGATATATTTTAAATAAAATTCATAAATAGGATAATTCAGAAAGGAAACTTTTAACAATAAGGCACGAGTAAGGTTTAAGAACCTGTGCCGCCATCTTGTTTTTTTTTTTTCAGAACTTTTTGCGTGGTTCCCTCTAGTTTAGAAAATGGTCAGACTAACCAAAAGCACAGAAAATAAGGCATGAAAAAAAAAAGGCTAGAAATATTTCAATGAAATAAAAGAAAATTTGCATGCAAGAAAAAAAAAACTTCATGAGTAAATAAATGCCTCTAATAATTAAAATGTAAAAGAAGGTTAAAATAAATACGTTTCTAATTGTTTTAGAATAATAAATTAATTAGAAATAAACATACCTGTTCTAAAATATCCAATTTGTAACACAGCGTAGCACCACATACGAACAAATGCATTGCAATATATGGGTCAACCAGTTTCCCATAAGATTGTAGAAGAATTTTGCTAACCAAAATTGACAATTTGAGCCAAGGGTTGCCTAGAAAAAATGGTAATATTTGAATGCTATGTCAACATAATAAACAACATACAGTTAGAATTTAAATAAGTCATGATATTTAAATTACTAATTATTAAATACACTTTAATAATTTTGATTTTAATTAATGATTAGAATGTCCATTGTTTGTAAGTATAATTTTTTTTTCTTTCTTTTTTTAATTAGGCATAGAAGTTAATGCTTTACATTCAGAATATTTTTTTTCTTATCAGTACATGTAAGCAAAAATTCCCATCAAATTAACATAACATTGAAAAATAAATCATTAATGAATTATTAACTGAATAATTCTTGAAAGTACTTTCAAATTACTTTTTTGCTTATTGTTTAAGTATTTAGCTTCACTATCTATCTCCAATTATTACTTGCCTCAGCTTTTTAGCAGCCAACTGTCATACAGCAACTGTGATTCCCCTTCTGTGATCAGTCTTGATGCTCAGAATCAGTCTGAATGCTTTGTTTGAATTATTATATTTTTGCCCCCCCCCCTATTTTTTGCATGCTACTTTTTACCAATGAAGGCTAATGTTGTAGCCCCCAAGAAGTGCAAATACTCTGCTATGGCCTAGCATCTTGCAGTCAACACGAAGGAGACGCAGTAACTGAGACATGGGGGAGAGGCACTTGCACCTCCCTGGATTTTTGTATGCTGTGTTTTCCCCTGCTTTTTTGCTGTTTCCAACATGGTAACCATACATTGAAGTAGTCTTTGCCCCTCCCCCTGGAAAATAATTTATCACCACTCATGGACTGAGATTCCCCTTCTGTGCTCAGTTTTTTTGGACCCTATGATTCTTTAAAAGATTATATAACACCTGAAAGAAAGTGGAGTCTGAAAGAAGAGTAAAGATAAATAAAATTATGAGGACCTCTTCCTCAGCACGCTAGATTTTGCAATCGGGGCATGGGTCCTTGTAAGGATGTTGAACCACATTTTGTTTAAAAAATAAACGTGGCTGGTTTCTCCGTTAGGCCTATCTACCACTTACATTTTTTTAAAGATAAGATTATGTTTTTAATTTTTTGTCATTTGACATTTTTATACATTTATATTTTTTGTTGTTTAGTGGGCTACATAAACTTTTTTTATTTTTATTTATTGGGACAAAGTCAGGTGACAAGTAGAGAGAGGTAATTAGTAATTTTGCCGAGGCGTTTAAGCATCTTTCGATTCGTTTTGCGATGTGGCCCCAAACTGGCGTGGGGTTTCCTGCTTCTTTCTGATACAGTAATTACTTAATTTTAGACATCAAAGGAAGAATTTAGCTGTTAGAATTTAGTTTAGTCAAATAATCAAACTGAGATTTTAATAAACACAATTAAAATACAAATTACTACATTTCCTGCCTCTTGCATAAAGCAATTTCTTAAATTAAGACATCAAAAGGAAAATTTAACTGTTACACAGGCCTGGACTGGCTCCTTCGGAGGCCCTTGGCTAGAGGTTAAAAAGGGGTCCCTTACAGAGGAATTTAAAGGGAATAGAATATTAGAATATGTAATATTTGGAAATTAGTCTTATGTGCTTAAAAACCACATTTCACTACTTTAGAGCTTTTGGGGCCCCTCGAGCTGCTGGGTTCCTCCACTGTGGTATTGTATAAAGACGTAACATTACTGGGAAATAAATAATCCAATTACTTTGATATATATATCTATATATATACACATCAAATTACTCTAATTATAAAGTAACATATCCATTTTGGGGTGTTCTCCAGGGGCCCCTTGGGCTTCAGTCCATTCTGGGTCTTTGCAACTCAGCAAAGAAATGTCGTCACTGGGTAATTTAGAATGAGAAATGGACATTAGATGCTCAATATCTTTAGACTCAGGTGTAGGCAACTCCAGTACCACCAACTCTTTACCAGTTTTTCCGTAAGCAGGATAAACTTTGACGACAGCTGGCTGTGCGCGAGCACAGCCTTCTGTTCTGAAGGATATCAAGCCAGACCTTGATATCCTTCAGAAACTGATTCAGATGATGAGCAGTACTCGGAAGAGGCTGCAACCGTGTCCGGTGGTAGAAGTACAAGGCCATGTTGCTGTCAAGTATCCTTCCAGACCTACGAGAAGAAAGATCTTTTAAGTTGCTTATTCTGATTTTCTAGAGAATTTATACTATTACCTCTTTCCTCCTTGAGACAAACTCTCCTTTCTAGTGGTTGACTGTCTTGTGTACAGCACTGATAAACAGCTTTTCCATTCCGGCGTACTGCTTCGCAGAGTCTGTATACACAACTACAGTATCAAGGTGACAGTACTTGCTGACTAGTGGCCACAAGTCCCACTTACTCTTGTCATTCACTCGTAAGGAGAGCCCTTCTTTGTCTTCCCTCCAATACACCAAAATTAATTATTGTCATTTGCTCTGTCATCCTGCCACTGTGGTAACTTCTCCTTGTCAAGAAAGTCTCATTCAACTCAATTCTTCATTGCTTGCTTCTCTAACTGTACAAAGATTTTCCCAAAGTTGTATCATGCCAACTCTACTTACAAAGCAGAATATGATCAGCAACACACCCCTGATAGGTACTTTAATCCTCTCGAAAAAAAGTTTTTTTCTAAGGGATTAACAGTACTGGAACAGCAGTTGACCTTCCTGTGTAGGATCTTACAAGCCCAACGCCAGCTAATAGTATAACTGTAAGACTGTTAAGCAATAGCTCACATGGGTCCAGAGCATCGTGGGTAGGATCAGATCTCCTCAGCATCACACCAAAGTCCTGCAAAATACTGAGAACTTTCTCATTATCACAAGCCAAATTATAAACATTAAATAAGCACAAGTTCACTAATAAGTCATGCATATTAAAGAATTAAATATAATAATAATAACATTAATAAAAAATAAACTGGATGAAATCAGATTAAAAATCTCAGAAACACAACTAGCTAGAAAAAATATCCATGTGCTAATTTCTGGCTAACTAAGATTACACACAGACCATGCGACATCATGATTACACAATGAACACCATGTGATGCAGGCTCCAGCCAATGACAAGTCATGAAGTCTAAATCACGTGGTTTTGCAGCGACTGCGGCATAGATCAGAAATCTAGTAGTAGCATGTGATGCAAGCTCCAGCCAATGAGGAGCCATGCAGTCAAAACCAACTAGTAGGAGTTGCAACTTCAATCACAAAGCAAATATTTGGCATTCCTTTATCAGTAGCATAACAGATTTGGCAATATATTGCAGTATTGGCAACAACCACTAAGCTGTCACCATTGTGTTATCAAACATCGTTAATTGTCCATTATAGTTACCCGTAATTAATTTGAAATAATTTTCAATTATTAATCAAATTAATAATTTACAGTACTTGTGTATGGGGATAATACCGTAAGCGGGTGTCCGTCGCCAAAGCTTACTATATGTTGTAAACAGTCCTGGCAGCGTTGCCAATCGAGATTAGCTAATCGGCAACACTTCCGGCGGAGTTGTGCTGTTTTATGATGTCATGAGAAACTAGTGTGTTTGAAGGAATTATGTGATTGGTTGAAGGAATTTCAAGGGGTTTAACTGGAAAAATAACTGAACTTGAATTAGCCGGGAATGGAAGTTGTGTCGTCTGCTGCAGTTTTGTATTTTATAATAGTTATTTTTGAAAAGTGGAATTTTTGCTTGCTTTTATATTAAATGTAGATAATTTGTGTAGAGCTATCATGAAAGTTGTTCCTTTATACGCTGAGTTGTTTCTAATTTTTTATTAAATGAAATTCGACAAAATTTTGAAAATGTTTGTTGCGAGTTGTGAAGAATATGAATCGAGCGTGTGTTGAGGTACAGTTGTTATGCTTATTTCAATGCTTTTGATGGAATTATTTTGTGGTGAACGCATGTCGTTCATGAATAAAATTTAAGGTATGTGGTGCTTTTATTTATTTAAATGTTTATTCCTTGCTTTACGGTACACCGGTGTATAGTTGAGAATATTTATGGTCTTATGTTTTTATAATTATGTAAGGTTTTTAGTATGTTATGTTATTTTTTGTGAATTGGGATGAAAAAATAAAATTTTTTAAGGTTTTAAGAGGGATGGTTAATTTTATTTGATATCTGGGTTTGCTTCTGATTTACAGAATTCCCGTACAATTTTTAGGTTAAATATGAATAAATATGTAAGGATTTTTGAGTTTGTGATCAAATTTGATTCTATTCTGATTAATACTGTAAATGTTGTGTGTTTTGAAGGTATTAAATTGCAAAAATCATGTGGGGGAGGAAGTAGTCGGTTTATTATAGTTGTTTTCTGTTATTTATAAAGAGTGTTTTTAACATTTTATAAAAATATTTGCAGTGTATTTTTCTTGAAATCACGTGCACTATTCAGGTTAAATATGATATAGTAAATAAGCATTTTTGGGTTGTTTGTGTGTGTGTGGTGGTGGGGGGAGGTAGTCGGTTTATTTGAGTGTTTTTCTATTAGTTTAAAACTGTTATTTTAACGTTTTAAGGGAAATTTCGCTGTATAATTATGTGCAGAAACATATTTTAGCATTTTGCATAATTTGAAGGTTATGGTTTATTTATTTTTTAATGTGCCCAGAGCTAGTACTTCGTTTATGTACATTTCGTTTATAATTACATTGAAATATGCCTGCTAATGTTTTAATGTGTTTAGATAAGTATATTGTAGTTTTGGGTTTATATTTTTCCGTATGTGTCTACTTATGTTTATGTTTTGTCTGGCGCAAAAAACAAGTCGCCAAGGTTAGATGTTGGCGACAAAAAAAAAGTCGCCAACTCAACCGACACCCGCTTACGGTATTATTCCCTTGTGTATTATACCGTTGACATGTCAAGTGGAGAGATTACTTGCCAAGGGTTTGTACTTTGCAGTTTCGTTTCTATTGCGCATGCAATAATGCGTATCAAAATACTGTATGTCCTGCTATGGATAAAATTAATCTTGTTTCTTTTAAAGTTTATAAATTTTTATGTGTGCGGTTGATTTTTAAAATTGATTTATGACTTAACGAAATTTAAGCATTTAACAAAGCATTATAATAGGAATAATATGAAAAGTGCGTGTTATTAACTGCGGAGTTTGCATTAAGCGGAACTGCTATGTGTAGGCCGCCAAGGTGCCATTTGATGAACTGTGTTTGCGTTGTACTTATTTTAAAATGTTTGTGTGTGTGATTTTTGTCTGTCTTGAGGGAATTTAAGTATCTATTAAATAGGTTTATGTTTATAATACCAAAATCGTTATGTTTTATAAACTGCATATTTCATTTAACTAGAAGCGTGATGCCAGTACTTTATGTAGGTGCTATTTCAGAATAATACGTTGGTGTTTAAGTTAAATATGAATGACTTCATTTAATTTGAATCCAGTACAGTCTGCCAAAAATCATGGATTGCATTTAGAACTGCAATGAAAACATCTTCACATAAATTCAGCCAAATATGAGTCAAGATGTTGTCTGGCTGTTCCATGGTGTTTTTTGTTTCTCCGTTTGGCTGAAAGTATTATTTTCTGGTTTCCAGAGAAAACTACGCGTTCATTGCCACAAAATGTTGAGCTGATTATCTATGTTAATATGAATGTATGAAGCGCTTTTATATATTTATTGCTTTAAATCTATGTACCCACGCAAATAAAAAAGGCAGTATTTGTTGGTTCTTGTTTTTATGCAACTCGGGTGATACGTAAATATTTGACCAGAAGTATTTTAAGGTAACCCGAGCTTAGCGACACCAACTAGGTGAAAAAAATTTTTGGCAAAAATGTTGGCAGTATAATACACAAGTACCTAATTTACTTAAATATAAGTAATAATCACCGATTACAAGCTTCCAAAACATTCCTTCTTGGTCAAAGTTTTCTACGTGATTTTAAATTTAAAAAAATAAAACAGGAATTCTATTTTTCAGGTAATTTCTTTTATTCTTGGGGGGGGGGGTGCCCCTCCCCTTTAATCTGCCAGTTTTACTGAATCTAGTAAATAAGAGTAATCAATCTAATTAATTAATGTATTGTTTTATATCTCACTAATTAATTATTATTTTAAGGACTATATTCCGTATACGGTGCTTTGTTTACATGTCAATGTTTTGTTTACAAATCATTGGCGAACAATCTGACGCGAGAGTGAGCGATGCACCACCAACTGCCGGTGGTAGTTGTGACTGGCAACCATAAAGAATACGTGTTTCGTCAGGTTTGGGAATTTGAAATTGTTTGCGTTATTGATGGAAGGGAATGAAATGTGTTATGTTAATATAAGAAAAGAATTTGTGTGTGTTTGTTAGAAATATAGTACGTTATAAGCCGGTGGGTGTTGGGTACATTTCTGAGCGGTTATTTAAAAAAAAATAGAGGTAAGTGCTCTTTTTTAACGAATCTTTGCGATGTTTAAGGTTTTTAATGTGAATTTTAAATTGATATTTGAAGTGTTTATGTTTTCGTAAGTGCTATTTACGTGCTATTCTAATCATACTGACTTTATAAGAGGTGTACAACTAGGTTGTTTAATCCACCGATGTTTTTTTTAAGTTGAAAACGGGCCAGTGTTTGCCCAGTTTACATTAGCTGTACAACTAGGTTGCTTAGTTCACTGTTGTTGTTTTTTTTTAGTTAAAAACGGTCCACTGGTTGCGTAGTTTACATAGCTGTACAACTAGGTTGCTGAATCCACTGAGGTTTTTTTAGTTAAAAACGGTCCACTGGTTGCATAGTTTACATAGCTGTACAACTAGGTTGCTGAATCCACTGAGGTTTTTTTTAGTAAAAAACGGTCCACTGGTTGCATAGTTTACATAGCTGTACAACTAGGCTGCTGAATCCACTGAGGTTTTTTTAGTAAAAAACGGTCCACTGGTTGCATAGTTTACATAGCTGTACAACTAGGTTGCTGAATCCACTGAGGTTTTTTTAGTTAAAAACGGTCCACTGGTTGCATAGTTTACATAGCTGTACAGCTAGGTTGCTGAATCCACTGAGGTTTTTTTAGTTAAAAACGGGCCACTGGTTGCCTAGTTTAGATAGCTGTACAGCTAGGTTGCTGAATCCACTGAGGTTTTTTTAGTTAAAAACGGTCCACTGGTTGCTCATTTTTAGTGGAATATATGTGCAATTTTAATGTGCTGATAATGGAAAATGGTTGGCGACAGTCGCTTGAGCTTGGCGGCCGCCAAGCTCCAGCGACTGTCGCCATGTTTACATGGGGTGCGCACCGGCTTGTATGATTTTACCTATTTTAACATGAATTAGCCTAGTTAGTTATGCAGGGTCAACATTATCGACAATCACTAAAGTCCTTAAAAATGTTTAAGTTAGTTTAAATGACCATTTCACAGAAACAAAATAAGAATTCTTCATTTTTCATGTAACTTCTTTTATTCTTGCAGGGGCAGGGTCCCCCCCCCCCAAAAAAAAAGTTAATACTACTATATTAATAATTAATGAACAGTAATCAATCTAATTAATTAACGTATTGTTACATATCTCGCTAATTATGTATTGTTTTAACATTAATTACACGCTAAAGACCTTAAAAATGTTTTAAGTCCAACCAATTTTAGCCTATACTATGAGCTAGATTACGTCTATGGAAATAAAATAAGAATTCCTCAAAATTGTTCTTAGTCCAAACGAGCCGGGTTACGACAACGCGCCGCGTAAACAAAATCCACCGGAAACTCCCTTCCTCGTTGATACTGCGGCAAAGCTGAAGAGCTAACGCAACCCGGCGATTCGCGCCGCGTCGAATAAATCCAAGATGGCGGAGCGGGTCCCTAAACCTTACTCTGCCGAAACGTAACTTTTCTCTATTTTGATCACCGAATGGTACAGTTGAAAGCAAAACAACTGACTGCTAATAAACTTTAAACATTTTATTTTATTAAATAATTGAATATATATCATAACAAACTGTACTGACCTCTGGAAACTAGCGATCCTTCTGCCAGCCTAACTCGTTTCGCAACTTAAGAGAACTGTATCAATCCGCGACGGCCAAATAGGCTTCATAGTATTTGATTTAATTTGATTAGAGAGGTTGGTTGATTGAGACCCTTAGCCAGGAGGTTGTCGTCTCGATTTTTCTGAAGAGGCACCATAGTAAAGAATAGAAGTCTTCAGTCTAGTTAGTAAAATATAGGCTAGCGGTCTAGATTGAGTTGGAAGTGAGTCGTGAGTCGTTCACCTCATGTTTGAAGCATTGGTTTGAACAGCAGTAACTTGCAGTTTTACGGGAAATTGTGAAACATTAGTATTTTCACATTCGTTTAATATCTCTAAAAAAATCTTTCATGCCATTGGAAGTTTATGTTTTTTAATCTAATAAACTAACAAAAGTTAATATTTATTTAGATTGTTATAAATTTAATAAAATTGAAATTGAATAGCGTAAATGCACTGAAGTGAAATCATGAGCTCAATAGTTTGATTCTGATTCATTATTATCGATGGTGGCGCCATCTATTTTCTACACTATTATTTATTATAGTGATGTGATTTTATAGCCTACTTACTTTCTAATCCAATTTAATGCCACTTATATGAACTCAAGAAACCTTAATCACAGGGCCGTACCTAGAAAGAAATTTCCGGAGCGGGGGGGGGGGGGGTACCACAAGGTGAAAAATGCTCAATTTTTCACAGAATGGCTTCATTATTATTGTTTTGTTGGCAAAATTTTAAATTCGGGGGGGCGGGCGGACCCCCTAGTCGGGACGGCCTTGCTTAATCATGCCAAGAAAACTTTTTTAGATTAAGGCTTCATATAAGGTAATGGGATGAATAAGGTTTACGGATCCGCGTCACCAGTCTGAGTTTAAGCGGCCCAAAATCAAATTTACCAACTTGAAGGGAAGAAGAGTGCACCACTCTGAAAAATTAGAATAGGATCTACCTTCATTTTAAGCTCCGCGATCTGAAAGACCTCGAAATTAAAATCACGATAACTTTATCCTTAGCATCGCATAAAAATTTTAGGATTTCACAGAGCATTGATCCAAAAAAAACAGGAAGCCTAAAGCCGTCCTTGCTGATAGACAGTTCTTGGCTATGTATAATTCTCGGTATTTTATCAGATGAGATCATTTTTTGTGTGTACGTGATTATTATTAAACGTTGATTAGGCCCGGATTGGCCAGAGTGTCTGACTGTCTGCAGACGGGTGGGCCCCCAAACAGAAAAAAGAAAATAAAAAAAGTGCTATACTGATAGCACTTAATGAAGTTTGACACAGAAAATTTTTTGCAGCTGCATTTGCGCTCCAAAAGGCTTCAAAACACTTTATTTTAAATGTAGTTCTCAAAATATTTTGAGAGAAGAATCCCGAATGAACAAGGGATTAATTAATATGAATGACGCATATTAATTAATAGATCAATATTTTATAAATGCATTAATCATCAATCATAATTAATTAATAATAACACCATACTTCCCCCCATACCCCGAAAGTTAACACAACACATCCTATTATTTATCGGTTATACAATAACCAGGGCCCCCCTTCTCTTGAGACGGGTGGGCCCCTACCCTCCCAGTCCGGGCCTGGTTGAAATGTTAAGTCTCTAGAAATCTGTTCCGACATCTGATCTTTTTACATGTTTCTCATTAAAAGATTTATATTTACCCCCCCCCCCCATAAAGGGACTTCAGATGCATATTCTCCTGTATATTATACACATTAGCTTTCTATAATGCAGGGCCCATTTTCAAGTCTTGGAGGATAATTCTGTGGAAATTTTAGCAACAAACAAACACAATGCAATGAAATGTTAATTTCTATTATCAATAAAATAAAAAGAAATATATGGCACAATCATAATTTTGATTACCAATAACATAAATACAAAAGAAATACAAACACACATACGTGTATATTTATATATGTGTATGTAAAGAGAGGGGGAAGGAAAGAGGAAATGACAGGGGAGTTATTGATAGCTTTTGTGACCAAGTAATTTGGGTTTATGTAAATATACTTTTCGGAATAGTGAATGCATGTTTGAATAGACCCTAAAGTTCAGAACACAGTTGCTAAAAAAATACTGTAGGCTCACCGTGAGGGGTTTTTTTTTGTTGTTGTTTTTTTTTTGTTTCACTGTTCCAAAATAACTTGGTGCAAAAATAAATTTTCTCTTATTTCGTAATTTCTTTTCCCCCCCTCTTAATTTGCCAGTGGCGTAATCTTTATAAATAGGTAGCTATTGCAACAGAAGGTGTTCAGTATATTAAAATCCTGTTTTTAAGAGAAAAGGCATATAAAAATACAAAGTATAATAAGTTCAGGGTTTACTTCTGTTCAAGGAAAATACAGAATTTCTAAAATAGTGAAGGAATTTTATTTTGACTGAAAAAATCATGGGAAAGTTAGGGAATATTGTAAATGATATGGAGAGTGAAGCTTTAAAAAACGTTATTTTGTGAGCATGAACATTGTTTTGAAGCTATTTATTGGTCGCTATTGATTATAAGCATCAATAAATAATTTTAATGTCTTCCTTAAATTGAAAAAAAAAAAAAATGCCTTAAACGACTTTAAAGCTTCCAGACCAATGAAGAGTTTCAAAACAATGTTCAGGCCCACCTGTATCATTGAAGGTAATCTTCGTATTAGAATTACGTCCATTATGTCGAAAAGCAATTCTGTTTGTACTTAAATTTTGTGAAGTATTAATTTTTTTAAATATTTAGTTTTCTGCATGGGATGAAATGAAGGAATTTATTGTACCAGTTTTCGCCACTAGATGACGACAATCTAGACATGTTGTTGGAGCTGTGGAATGACGGCCAATTATTCTAACGGGCATGCATGCAGAGCCTTATTATCGCATGGGAAAATCGGGACTTGCCCAGAGCCCCCTGTCTCGAAAGGGCCCCCAATTTCAAATATTGTTTTGAAATATATTTTTTATATCAAAATTTTAGGAAAAATAAAACAAATTTCGTAGATGGGTGTCCCCAAATTCATGAATGCCCGGGGCCCCCGTTGATCATTATCAGGCTCTGGAGATATGGAATCTATGCCGATTGGTAAGGGTCCTTCTGTAGGGTCTTTTAAAACGCATTTACGCTAAGTTTCGGCGGAAACCAGGGGGAACTCCGAAACAAGCGGATGGCGATAGAAACATTTCTTAATGCAACCGAACTTTGAAAATAATCGGAAGGGGAATTTTCACGCGAAGGGAGGGGAAAAGGGAATACACCCTTCTTACGAAACGTATCGCGCTTTAATAAATCTACACAGAGTCGCCGAGTCGGTTTTTCACCTACAGCATGCATATTGCCAATCTCGTGGATTAAATGAAAATTCTTCTGAAGGTGGAGAAAAGGGACGGTATATTTAGTTACAACAGCTTTCTTTTGACATTGGTTTGTCTTTTGCACTTGCATGCTTGCTGATTTTTTTTTTCGGAGGCAGGGGGGGGGGGCGCTTTAATAAATTAGTTTATTTTAGTTTCTGGTTAAGAGATATGAGGTAGCTTTTGATTTTCAAACCGACAACCTTAAGAAATTCGATTTTAAGCTTTATTTTTCAAAAAATGAATTTATTAAAAACTGATACGACTAAAAAAATCATAGTAGGAAGTCGTAGGCGCACCCACGGTAGGGGCCAAAGCCCCCCCCCCTAAACTCAGTTAGATGCGAAAAAGTTTAAAAATTGAATACTACCACTAATGAATTAAAAGATTTTATTTTAAAAGTTGTCTTTAAATTATTTCAATTTTTTTGGGGGGTGGGTGGAATTAAAAGTGGGGGATGTTGTTTTTTTAAATAAATACTTACAGTTAATATATGAAATAAAGTTAAACTTGGGCACAACATCACTGAAAAGTAGAATAATTATTTATGACTTATGTTGATAATGGGCTTGTGGTGTAAGGGCAAGTGCTAATGTTTTAACGTTAAGAGAATTATAACTTCTATAATCCAGGTCACTATAACTGAGTTCAGCAGTATTTGTGACCCCAGCCCCCCTAAATCAAAATCCTGGGTACGCCACTGTGTGAAGTTAATTTTATAAAAAAAAGGCATAATACCGATTATAATCAATAATTTTTTGAATCGATTTTATTTCATTAATTTGCGTTCAGTTTGATGCTAACCGTAAGTATTTAATCATTAATTAATTTAATTAAAAACGTGCCTCACCATGGCACAGTGTTTATGACACTGGAAATGGTAGGCGGCCGAAGTGTGAAGGTCCCGGGTTCGGGTGCCATCGAGCGGTTGGTGATCTAACGGTCTGGAGTTTAGCTAGGTTTTCTCCATAACGTGAATACGCGTTAGAACCCCTTAGAAAGTCCTCCTACCAAGGCACCCCCATCCTTGGCAAATCGCCCTAGCGTAGCGTTGCCATAATCTCACAAACAAACATTAATTTAAAACTTATGGATGAATCATTAATTTAGTTAAAAACTTAACTTACAGATAGCGTTAAATTGAAAGCAATTACATTATTAATAGATTACATTACATTAAAACAATAGAAATTATTAATTAAATAATCACGTTCTTAATTAACTTAATGATAATCTAATTACAGTTCCGTTTTTTAAATGCGTTGTGCAATGTAATCCATTAATTTGCTTTCGATTTAACGCTTTCTGTAAGTTAAGTTTTTAACTAAATTAAAGATTCATCTATAAATTTTTAGTTAATTAGTGATTAAAAGTTAACTTACGGTTAACATTAAACTGAACGCAAATTAATGAAATAAAATCGATTCAAAATATTATTAATTATAATCGGTATTATGCCTCTTTTTATAAAATTAACTTCCTACTGTATATATATATATATATATATATAAATTAAGGTTATATATTAAACCTATATATATATATATATATATTAAGGTTTATCAGTTGTTGATAAATTCATTTTTTTAAATGAAATTCGTTCGTTTAAATAACTACTGGTTTAAAAATTTGGTAAAAAAATTATTTATTTAAAAAAAGTTTTGTAATATTAATTAAAATAGAATTACTCTCGAACTCTCCTGGTAAAAAAAAAAAAGTTTAAAATAAAATTTTCTTAAAGCTGTCTGTTTAAAAATGAAAAGCTGCTTCACATCCGTTGACCAGAAACCAAAATAAACTAATTTAGTAAAGGTCTCGTCCCCGCGGAAAAAAAATAAATAATAAATCAGCAAACACATGAAAGTGCAAGAGGCAAACCAGTGTCAGAAGAATGCAGTTGTAACTAAATATACCGTCCCTATTCTCCCCCTTTACCTATACACATGTACACAAAGGAAACAAAATACAAAATAGCAAGATTATCATTCAAAAAGATCAGTTATGCCAAACGTATCGATCATGGAACACTTTCCAACACAATATTTTTGTATTTAAATCTGACGAAATTTTAGTTTAGTGGCTAAGCCGAAGATGCACGAAGACTATCGGCCGTTTGGGATGTCTTGGGCAGTGGACTCTTTTAAGGGTTTCTAACCGTATTCATGTTACATCTGGAGAAAACCGCCCAAAACTCTGTTTGATCGACAGCCGCATGCTTGGCCAAACAGTGGTGGCGCCAGTCCGAAGGGGGGGGGGGGTTCAGCACCACTGACAAACTAAAGGGGGGGGGGCGAAGGTGAAGTACAGGCGTGTTTTTATTGGATTTTAATGGCCTTTAAAAGAACGGTAGTAGGGAGTCATGATTGAGAAATGATTCCTACGAAAGATATGGCCTTCAAGCAGAGGCGTAGCTACGGGGGAGGTTGAGAGAGGTCATAACCCCCCCCCCCCCACGAGGAATGTTTATGTCATACAAAATGTATTTTCTTCACACACACACACACAGTATATATATACACAGATATGAGTTGCAGTCAGGGCCTGATTACCGAAAAGGCTCAGGAAACTTAAGCTTCCCCTAAGAATTTGAAGGGGTGGGGGTGGGGGGCAATATGATTCCAAAACAGCGATAAAAATTCAAAATTTTGTTTTTAATTGATCTTTAAAATATATATCTTTTAATTGACAGTTATTGTAAAAATTTTTAATGAAGAGAAACGGAAAGCTATTTTTAAGCTTTTTCAGAAGTCTCGATACTTCATGTCACAACATATCTAACTTGTTCCAGTTTGCGATGTCTTTGGGGATATCTGCCTCAGTTGAGAGAGTTTTTTCTATTATGGGGGAGCATTTGGTCGAGACAAAGGGGTAGACTTTCAGTATGTTTCGTGTCTTCTGACATCCTCTAACATAGTCTTAAACATCTTCCAAATATCAAAATTAATTCTGAACTGCCATGTTTTTCCAGATTTATTAGTTTATTTTTTTTCTTCACAAATAAAAGGATTTCCTCGGGTTGTTCCCGACGAAACGAAATCGTTCGAATGCGAAAATTTCCGCGTGTTTCCAGAAGAGCATGAAATTCGATTTAGGTATATAATAAAAATTGACTATGAAAGTTATTTATTTTAGGTGGACGAGGATTAAATATATTGCGTGAAAATTAAATATATAGACATATTTTCGTCAAATGTTTTTTTTTTTTTTTTTTTTTCTAGCGCCCGTTGTAATTGCCTTCACAATGGGTTTTGACTTCTAGTATAATAAATGCTCTGAAACCATTTAAACTTTTGGACTGTATAGTTCATATCATGAATTCTGTTGTTCGCAATCTTTTCCAAACGGATTACTTAAAAAACCCATAGTCACCCTACTGAAAAAAAAATGTTATATTGATTTTTATAAGATGTATTGCGTTTCAGACACCTCTGAAAAAAAAATCCTGGCTACATTCATGGGCAGCTCCAGTGAGGTGGGGTTAAGGGGGTCATGCCCCCCTCCAAAATTTTGTTTTACAACTTCAGATTCGCATACTTCACGATTTCACGCGTTCAATTTGCATTTTGAACACTTTATAGACTTATAAAACTTCGCTTGAACACTTTAGACTTATTTAACTATGGAAAAATTTCAATGCCCCCCCTCCGAGAATTCAATCTGGAGCCGCCCTAGGCTACGTTATTGGAAGACTTGGTGACTTCTAAGTGATAAGCTAACCTAATGTTATAAAACACATGAATATGTTTTTATAGGGATTATTACCATGTAGGAATTATATAATTTGTGTGTTTATTGTAATTTCTGGAAGTCTCGGTTTATCTTTTATTTATTCTTATTTATTAATTTATTTAAGTTTATTACCCGTTAAAAAGATTATTCCCATAAAATTTACAGTTCCCGTATTCCAGTTATATGCAGCTGTGAGCGATATATAAATAAGCGGCTTTTTCACCTAAATCGATTAACTGCGGCAGTTTTCCCTCTCTTTTATAAATGCCACTGAGTATAATGCACGAAAAAGATGCGAAAATCCGTAAAATTAAAAAAACATTTTTGTCCCGTTGTTTTTGGAATTTTTAAGAAGTCTCACAGGTTTTATTGTATATGTCAAACGATTATTTTATGCTTTGTGTTATGGCAAACGTGTAAGAGGGGTATCTTCCTAGGGCGGAGAAATTTTTAAAGGGTTCTAACGCGTATTCACGTTGTATCTGGAGAAAAACCGACCAAAACTCCAGACCGTTGGACAGCCGCGCGGTTGGCCCGAACGTGGAACCTACACACGCTTCAGCTGTCTACCGTGTTATTGTTGTTATTGTGAACTCGTATATCGGATTTGTGTTCTTGGCTTGAAGCCCGCTTTATAAATCCTCGTCATTAGGACAATACAAGGGGGATGCCCTCCGTGGGGGGTCTTTCTAAGGGGTCCTAACCCGTATTTACGCTAAGTTTCGTTGAAAACCACGGAAAACTCAGAACGGTTAGGTCGACGGACGCGCGATGGGACCCGAACCCGGGACCTTCACACTTCGCCCGTCTACCATAGTGTTATAACTACTGTGCCATGGTGAGGCCTTGTCTACCATGTTTACTGCCTTATCTACTCAGCCATGTTGGGGCCGTCAAATCATTACATCTATTTTTTTTTTTTTCCTTAAATGAACGTTTATGTCGAAAAGTATTAAGAAACACTTAAAAGAAGAAAAACATCTGCTCTCTTTTAACATGAATGGGTATTTTTTTTTTTTTTTAAACTCTGTGGTGTCCCTTTCTTTCAGTCAGAATATCTGAGGTATTTTGCGAAGACGCTATGTCCAAAGGTGAGGTCAATTAGATGAATCTTATTCCCCTTAAGTCTTCATCAGGTCATGCGCGCTTGGGAGCTAGGTCATAGGGAGGAGCTTCTATTCCTCAAAACCCTCCTTCGTGTGTGGAGTTAAAGTAGTCCTTCGCCAAACACTGATGTTGTTTAAACTTGTATGCTATGAGTCATCGATAGCAGTTATAAATTTCAGTTTCAATCTAGGGAATCATAGCAGGTCCAACATTATCCCAAAACTTTATGCCTTCCTTGACTGAGCTCCCAGATTAGGGTCTCTTATTCAAATGGATCTATCTTACTGACGTGAAGTTGATGATAATTACGATTGGACGAGCTGTTAGCTTTCAGTTGCGCAACATAGTACAGCAAAATAAGATTGTTTCAAACATAAAAAAAAAAAAAAAAAAAAAAAAAAAAATGTTAGTTAATTTGAAATCGTCCTTCATTCAAGTTAAGTATTTAAGGATGGGAAGTAAGAAATAGTATAAAGATATTTTATCTTTATGTGCTTCTTTTTCTTTTTCTCTCAGGTAGTACCTATTGTGTGACAATCGGAGCAATTTCTTAAAATTGTTGTTTCAGGTTGGGATCTTTTTAGAGCCTGCTGTATGGAGCCATTTACTTTTAAAATATAATCAAACCTCGACTTAACGGCTTTTAAGAGTCCAAATATATTGTTCCGTAATAGCAAAGTTTTAATAAAAAAATTAATGCTCTTTTGACGTAGGCAGTTATTACTTCTTTCCCCAAACAATATTCCCAATTTAAATGAAAGTACAAATAAACTATGAAAATAAACACTCAAAAGACTGGTGTAAAAAGATAAAATAAATAAAAACTTCGTGAAAAAAAAACACACACATAAAAGGTTATATCAAGGCGTAACGATCGTTTCGACCAACAAATTCGTTCGGTCTTCGTCAGACAAACCCTTCCGTCATACAGAGCAGAGGGAACTTCCGTCAGTTCCCTCTGCTCTGTATGACGGAAGGGTTTGTCTGACGAAGACCGCACGAATTTTCGGTCGAAACGATCGTTACGCTTTGATATAACCTTTTATGTGTGATTTTTTTCACAAAGTTTTTATTTATTTTATTTTACAAATAAACTACTTAAAAAATCTAAAAAAAAAAATCAACATCCTATTTAGTTCACTCTTGTAAATTAAATCTGAAAATCCACCGAACAAATTCTGTTTGCTGAAAAAATTATTATTTTGGAAGCTCAGTTAAAACTACGTGGCAGCAGAACTGTTCGGAATATTTTTTTTTATATGGAAGCATGGGCGCCCATAAGACTGTTCGAAGATGGGGGGAGGGGCGCAAGTCAGGGATCATGCCCCAGAGAGCTACTGTACTTTAGTGTCGAAAACATCTACGTTATACTCGTACGTAAATTATTACGGTAATATATATTTTCCGGGAGAGCTGTGGAGGGCGACCATGTATGGAGATTAAAGGTGTGTGTCTGTGTATTAAGACAAAGCTACTCGAGGCCTTTCTGCCTAATAAAGGGTGCCTCGGGCGTGAGATTTTTTAAGGGCTTCGAACGTGTATTTACATAACATCTGGAGAAAACTGTCCCAAATTCCAGACCGTTAGATTGATGGCCTCGCACTGGTCTAAACTCTACGAAGATGAAGAGTCGCTACGATAAGAAAGCTACGGGAAGCGGGTTCAACGAAGATGACAAGGAGGTTTGACTATGGAATCCTACCTAACGAAAAGGCCTGTCCCCAAGCTGCAATCAGATTTCAAAACGATTGTGCTGGTGCATAATCGATTACGATTACGATTACTTTTCTTTTTCAGGTGGATTATACGATAAGATTACAATAGTCATATATATTAATTTTGGTAATTACGATTAGATATGGTAATCCCAAATATTAATTTTGTCGATTACAATTAGATTACAATAATCAAACCGATAAAAACTTTCGATTACGATTACGCATGGTGAGATTACTATTAAATTACAATTACAAAATATTTTTTGTGAACATTCACAGCTTTTTAATTGCACAATTTTTACGCAGAAGACAGTTAACAAAAAACATTAAAAAGAAGATGATGTTTAAACGATAAACTAATTAAACTTTGTAAAGTAACACGCATAAAAGGATGCTCGAATACAGGTTTAACCTATTTAAGCAATGCCCTGCAATGATCCATTATCTGAGTTTTATCCTTTCTGCCTCCAACGGTGTTTCTCTTCGCATATCACAGAATGCCTTTCTGGGCCATGAGAGAACCAAAAAGAGGAAGCAACGTTGGCCACAGAGATAGTAACTTTTGGCTATAAGTTTTTGTAACAATGTGAATGAACATGTTAAACTGGGGTTCAAGATTTTTCAGCATATTGAATAGACTTGTCAAAAGCGAGAGTCCCGAGAAATTTTACGAAGACTTCACACACAGATTAAAAAGTTTTTCTAAGTGAATATAATTCTGTAACCGTCTCAAGTGATTACGATTAAGACTAAACTAGGATTATTTAATTATAATACAGAAGTTTAATTTCCTAGATTTCCATTACATGGGGATTTAAGCTTTCATATTACGATTACATTTGAATATTTGTAAAACTAAATTTGATCACACGAAGTCTGCTGCAATCACCGCGGAACGCTTCTTACACGGTCCTAAACAGCCTGAACGATGTCGTTCGGATTCGTATTTATTCTCAGTGTTACTCAAAAATATATCCATTGTCGCTTAAAATCTTCATTCAAACTTTACTAATAACATTTTTTTGTAGAAAATTCGACTAAATGTTCATTGTTAAAGATTAAAAAACTGAATGTATGCTGAAAAATGTGAGGGGAGAGCGCGATGTTAAAAGGTTGAGAACCGCTGAGTTACGGTGAGCGGCTGCCTTTCACGATTCAATATTTCTGCTAGCGTGTGTTAGATATCTCCAAATGACAATGCGCCTTCTGCTAAGGCGCGAAATTATCACCAAAGAAAAAAAAAATAACTATGCGTCTCCCGCCATTGTCTGCTGCTATGTCTGCTGTGGCTGCCACGGGGAGGGGGAGGCATTTAACATCCCCCCGCGAGAAACGAAAGATCACCCTTCTCTTCACCGTTCCCATAGCAACCTGCGCGACACAGGAGGAAACTCTCAAATTCTCTGGGTTCTTCAATGCATCTTCCTTCGCGGAACAGGCTGAAAACAGACGGTTTTAATAATTAATTTTTAACTGACGAAAAAATTGAACCAGACTCTTAATTTTTTTTAAACGAAAGCTGATGAGTTTGTCCGTAACAGTATATATTTTTTTAATTCGAAATAATCCAAATACGCTTTTTCGATTCCAGCTCAGAGAGGCGAAAACAGTCGAAAATCTTAAAAAACGCCGGATTCAATTTTTATTTATCAAAAATCGGGAAATGCAGCTAATTAGAAAATGACGGTGTGGCTCGATAGACAACTCTTTCCTCTTTCCGATCGTGATATTATTTTTTCTTTCGGACGACCGGAAGCCCTCCTTTTCGGAGGGCAAAAAGAAAAAAACGGTCGAAAATGACGTAAAATATAAAATACTTTAAAACAAAAAATAATTAAATAAACGCCTGAGTGCCAACTGTGGGGTGCCTGGGCCCCCCGTGCAAAGTTTGGTGCAATTCGACCGGATAGTTAGTCCCCTACGCGAACGACTGGCACATAAACACACACAAGCACTCTTTTACTATACCCCTTACATTTAGCCCTTCCCACTTCTCTTACTGCACTTTTTTTTTCCAGGAAATACTTCTGCGTCAGCTCCAAAAGCAGTGAGCATTTACATTCAGCTGCATTCGCCTTCTCCTGTAGGGTCCTTCCACGTCAAATTAACCAGAAATTTGGAAAGAGTTCACCACGCCATTTCAGATTTTCCTCAAACTTTGTTTAAATGATTTATAGGCTAAGATAACCACAAATCTCACTTTTGCATGTTATACGATAATTAAACACCGAGAAATCAACTATGCAGATTTTCAAATTCTCTGCAAGATACGCCATTTTTTCTCTTAATTTCTTAAATAATTCCTTAACTGTAGGAGTTACTGAAATGAAAGTTTGTTTCTAGAGGTAGCTTTTTAAGCTCATTCCAAAAATTTTATCAAAATTTGTGTATCTTCTATAGAATATGCACGAGCACTGCATTTGCTAAAAAACATCAAGAATTTGTTTCGGAATGTTTGATCAAAAGCACATATTTAAAATTTTTATATGTTATTACGATGGCATGCCACTATATCCCCAAAAATGTTCATCTTGGCTTTCTGCTCAGAAGCTGAGCAAAAAAAAATTTTTACATTTTCATGTGACTTTTCGTATATTGGGTCTAGAAATAAGTTTTAAAGAGTGCAATCCGTGAAAAAGGGATGTTTTTGAAAAACTATGGTCGGAAAGTTTACTATCACTTGAACACTTCATCTAAAGTGATTATTAGCAGGTACATTAAGACGACGTTTTCGACCCTCTCTTTGCTATGTGATTCTGAACCGTCTGCTATGTGATCTGAAACAGGGGACTCTCTGTACCATCTACACCCTCTGCAAGTTTGTCAGTCTGGTAGTGAATCACACTGTATATATATATATATATATATCCCTCTGGCGGTCAAGCCCAGGACCTGATTTCCAGGAGGGCATTCGGAGCAAGCCCCCGACAAAAGAGTGACCCCCAAAATTGTTCTTTTTAGTTTGAAAATTTGTAAATTTTGAAAAATTTTTCGAAAGAGGGGGGGGGAACTCGACAAATCGGCTCCTGGTTAAGCACGGAATTCCACGGAATTCCCTGGAATTCTACGATAGGGGGAAGACAGCCTTCTAGGAATTTTGGCCGGGGACAATGGTTAAAAAACCAGTCACTGAGAGTGTGCCAACTTGAGATTTTCACCAGGTTTAGGGATAGCGATAAATGGCCGCACTTCAGTGGTACTTTCATTTTTTTTTTTTTTTTTTTTTCGTGCAGTAGATTGAAACGCTTTCGAAGTGATAGCCTTTAGGGCGAGATTCAAGCGAAACACAATTCGAACGTTTTCCGCATCGAAGAGGGGAAACTTCGAAATATATCAATGTTTTGTATTCAACTGAAACAAAACAATCGCGTTTTGATCACGTGATCAGCGCGATAGGTTTTGTTCATTGGAAGCATTCTGGGGACTGAACTGGGAACTGGGGACTGAAAAACGTTCGATTCGAACTCGATGGCGGGCGTTTCACTTGAATCTCGCCCTTAATCTAAGATACTTGAAGATGAAGAACAAAGAAATTTAAAGCAAAAAATGAATTTAAATTGTAACTGTGTATATTTTTTAGTGTTGAAATTTTTGAAATTGAAATATTTTACTAATTTCTTTCAATAGAAGATGATTTTCGCCGAAACTTATGATTTTGGATTGGGAATAACATTCAATATTTTTTATATGTTTTAATATAAAATTTGATAGAAACTGCAATTTTTAAGAAAGCAAGTAATATCGCTTTGACACAATTAATTTATTTATCAAACCTTATTTAGGTTGTTGAAAGATATTTAGATTTTTTAACTGTATATAATATTTATAATATTAAGGCTTTTTAGAAAAAAAAACTTTAAAAGTTTAAAATTTAGTTTAACTTAATGTTGCATTGTTGTCTTTATGTTAGGTAATAAATTTCTTGTGTCTGAAAACAGACTAAAATCTCTTATGAAAATAAAAATAATACTGCAATTCAAATTTCCTGTTAAAATACTCTAACGCTAAACAAACAGTACCATTGCTTGAAACATATTGGAAAAAAATTAATCATTATTAGCTATCTAGTACAATTATTAATTTAAAGCTTTATCTACACACCATGAAAAAACAAAATAAATAAATAAAACAATTTAAAGCCTTCTGAAATACTTTTTTATCTCTTCAAATAATAATAAAAAATCAGAAAATTTTCACTTGCGAAATTTTAATGATTTATCGCACAGTTACAAACCCTTCCTTGACAGCTTTACTTACAACTATTTCTTGAAATATAAAACAACAATACAACTAATACAATGCAGCTCATTCACTTACACTATAACAGCTTCTTTCAAGCCATTTAAAATAGTGAGGGGGGAGACGAACGTTTCGGACAAAAGCAAGTTTCTTAAAATGCCTTATGCAAAAGGGCTTCTATATAGTTTTCAACTTTCGGATCTATTCATATAAAATTCCCGAAATTTTCAGCTCGTGAAATCATCGATATCTTCATTTTCGCAAAAATTACGGCTCGCGAAAATAACTGATTTTACTGGAATTAAAAAATGTAAGCCTACGTAAGTGTACGAACAGTTTAGATATTAGTTAACCTCTTAAAGAAAGTTTCAACTTTGACATATTAAATGACACCTAGTATAAATCAATAAAAATTAACGAATGTGTTATCCAGTTATATTTTTAAATTTCATTCAAGATTAAAAAAGCAACTAAGTACACACACACACACACAAAAAGAAAGAAAGAAAGAAAGAAAGAAGCAGTGAAATATTTTAAAGGAAAGGATTTTTAAATAGTTTAGAAATTAAAAGTAAATGCATCTTTATGAAAGATTTATAGAAAATGTGTTATATTATCGATTGGAATGTCAGACATTATTCTTAAAAAAGTACTTTCAAGCTCTAATGTTCTTCATTTAGTTACTATATGTCTATCAAAAATATATCCACATGGTTAAAAAAAATATGCGCATTTATTAAAAAAAATAATAAAAAGAACCAGCGCCTGTACATGTGTGTTTGGGGGGGGGGAGGGGGGCGCTGGATTTTTTGCACATTGTCTCTGTTAAAATAATTAAAACTGTTGGACTTCTACTCCTGCTCATGAAAATCGAAATTTTTTCCTTCGAAACACGTGTACAGTTTGATAAGTACCTTTTATGTGTTTTATTTTACAAAGTTTTAATTATTTTATACTTTAAGTACCACTTTTTTTGAGTGTTTTTTGCTATTTCTGTACATTGTGTCTGCTGTTTAGAGCTTGTGTACAATGGCATAAAAAAGTTGACAGTAAATTTGGTAACAATAATGTTGACGGTTAAATTGCCTGCCTTTAAACCCTCACGTTTTTTCGAAAATCGTGTGTGTATAATGATCATGCGATTTGTTCGGGATGCTGGGAAGTTTTTTGGCCTATACTGGGTTCCCACTGGTGAAAGAAATCCTGATAAACCTTAGGTACCCAGAAAATTTTATTTTAACAAAAAAATTCAGAGAAAATTGCAAGTTTTAGCCAAGAACCTGGACAATCTTGAAATGTGATGTGACATGGAAAATTATCAAAAGTATGCACTTATGAATAATTTTTCACTTGCTGTAAACCTGGAATGATCTAAATATGACTTGGCGCAGATGCGCGCAATACAGGCGGATACGGCAAATTTTCTTTTCTTTTTCTTTTTGAGGACCTAGTTAAAAAAAAAATAAATAAATAAACATATTACTTTAGGGTAACATTTTGCTTTATTCTAGATTAGGTTAAATAAGCTTTTCTCTTTTTAAATTAGGCCTCCCACAATTCACCGCACCTGCTTCTGCTGCTCCTCCATGCCAAGTCGTATTTTAAAAATTCCAGACATTCGGAAAATGCAAAAGTAATTTATAAACGCCGTCATCAGATAATTTTCTATCCTGCTTTTCAAGATTTTTCAGGTTTTTATCCAAAATTTTCAATTTTCCCTAACTTTTCTGTAAAAGTAAAATTTCCGGACTATCCCAGGTTTTTTTGGTTTTCCTTGACCGGTGGGAACTCTGTATACGCGAAAACAACCTCCCGGTTAATTGGATGATCATTATCTACGTCCGCATTTCCATGACATCTTGCAATAGGTTTTATGGAGCCCAATTTAACTGTCAACATTATTATTGACAAATTAAAATATCAACTTTTATTTATTTATTTATTATTATTATTTGTTTTTCGGCACAGCATGTATGCTTCATTTTTATTCCCAAAACCATGATCATCACCATAGATGTCTAGACAGCCTCGAGTGTCACAGTGCCTTCCTTTGAAGATTCATCCACAATGACCTCTTTTTCAATTTTTGTCTCCAGTTCTTATCACGGGCCAAGAAATCCGATTCTACTGAATAAGCCTGTCTTAGCCTCGGTCGCCCCCGCCCACGTTTTCCAGTGGATTTAAACTGAAATATATATATATTAAATAATATTGTCATTCGTCATACGAGTCAAGTTGGTTACCCAATTCATTCTATTTATTTTAATGTATTTTGCAATATCTGGATCTTTGTAAACGTAGCATCACTCTGATAAATAGGGTGTTTTATCAGGGAGCTGTTCCCCGTTTGCGAAATCGAAACGTCAAATGTGGCTGGGTTACACTGAAATACTAGAATACTCTGAGAGTGAATTCGTGATAGCGTCTAAACTGGATGAAAATTTTGCAAGCGGATAGGGGCAGGAAAATAGCTTACTGCTAACGGACTTGAGGGAAAATCGCAGAGGAAAATTTTGACGCGAAGAGAAGGAAAGAGGGATTACTGTCTTCTCCGAATACCGGCTTGCTTGGCGCTTGGCGCACTAATTGATCGTCGGTCTAGAATTTTACATTGCCTCAAAGGAACATTACTCCTTTTTGTTAAAAGTCTGGACATGAGGTATTTTGGGGCGCATGGGGCAGTTGACCCTGTTACTAAATCCTACTTTGTTGTAATTACATTTTTGCATTAATGCATGTTCCCTCAAGTATTTTTCAGATACAAGTAATGTATTCATAAAATAATGCCTATCTCATGTGATTCAAAAAAAATCTATATTAGCAAAAAAAAAAAAAAACAACATCTTTTTTAAGACACTGAAAATTACTAATGTTTTACGCTAAAATCAGAGCCCGATCATACTTAAACGGGGCCCTGAGGTAAGAGTTTACTTCGGGGCTCCCGACCCATATGATCTAGAGGTCTGCACCGCACGAAAATTCGCGGCGGCGGAGTAACGACCTCAGAATCCTGGCGGCGCGCCGCGGCGCGGGAATTTTTTAAAAAAAGGGCATAATAAAAATGGGTGTATGCGTACAAACACACACACGCACATTCTACTATATAGTTACGCTTATCCCTGACTCAGTGACTCTCTTAACAATTCCAGACAACCACTCGAAGATAAAACTTTTATCGCCATTACTCTTAGAAGATTAAAAAGTTCAAAAATATTAAAAAGCATGAAAGCGAAACAATATCTACACCGCTTTTACGATCCGCTCCAAGTTTTTCATAATTATGTATTAAAATGTAGAAAGCAATCTGCGCTACTTTAAAAATCTGGAAATCCACCGTTCCCTCCTTTTAAAGCAATTTTTCGTTCTTTTCAGTTCTATTTTATTTCTAAGTAAAAAAAGTGAATCATTTGCATGACAAAATTAACTGTTTCAAGTGACAATGACGTCATACTGAAATCACGGCTATGAGGCTTTGAAGGAAAATTGCGATTCCAATTCGTTTAAAATTGTTTTTCCAGATAAGATAGTTTAAATTTTTTAAATTAAAAATGACCGTCTGCTTGAAACATTGATGTAAGAGGGGTTGTATACAAAACGAAATCAGTCGAAAGGGGGAAGTTTCCGCGCGTTTCCAGAATAGCATGAAATTCGACTTGGGTATACAATAAAAATTGAATGGGATGTAATTTAGTTTAGGAGGACGAAGATTAGACAGATTATCGTCAAATGTTTTTTTTCTAGCGTCTGTTGTAACTGCCTCTACAACGGGCTTTGACTTCTAGTATAAACTTATATGTATATAAATTGACGTTCAAATGAGATTTTTCCAAGACTATGAAAACTTCGTTTTGAGTATGATGCTGTTGCGTTGTGTTGTTCTGGGATTACGGCCATAGCTACAACTGGTCTTTAGACCGAGGGGTGGGGTGCCTTCCTTGGGGCTCTTTCTAAGGGGTCCTAACCCGTATATACGCTAAGTTTCGGAACTACGGAAACTATTCGAAACTACGAAGCTACGGAAAACTCCGAACGGTTAGGTCGGTGGACGTGACCTGGTTTTGAACCAGCCACCTTCCGCCTCCCAATTCAGAGCGCCATACGCTCGGCCACTGGTGGGGCTTTTGAGTATGAGCTGGCTGATCCTGATGTGGTACACTTTTAAAATATTTCTACAGCAAAACTGAAACAATAGATTTTTTCAAAATCGAATTGGTTTATGTTGTTTACATGGCACACTCACGATACATTTAGTTATCAGTATACGATTGATACATTATTTGCTTTTTAGCGTATTTTTTTTCTTACTCCAGAACCTCCTCATGAACCAGTCCAAACTTATTATGTTCTTTTGAGGTATAGTGCAATGTTTAAACAAATTTTAAAGCAATCAAATTACACCATTGACTCATAAAATTTAAAATGCATCTTTACAGGTTACTAGCGTTAACCTTTTACAGACCGAATTCAGATCCAGGCAAATTTTAAATTAAATTTTTGCATATTTTGTTTTCTAATGCGCGTTCATTAAAGGATATTAGTCATTTAAACGGAAGGGGGGGGGGGAGGTTATACAATTTTCACTGTGTTCGCAATTGGAACATTGTTCATTTCTGACTAATGGCCTCTAAAAAACTTTTACATTGGTTTCAAAAACTGAATATAGTGATATGTAGTTTAAATGTAAATGAAATATTAAGAATTAATCAAAGATTTATTTGTAAATTTAAATTAAGATATGAATCAAATTTGAAGAGGGGGAGGTCTGTATTAAGTTAACCCTGTAAAAAATTATGAAAATGGCTATTTTTATGATTTTTTATCCAGTTTCCCACTCATGATAGGAATGCAACCTTTGTTTCAAAAAATCAAGTCATCTTTTAACTATAGCTGCTTTTTTCTTTCTTTTCTTTTTTTTTTAATTTGATGTTTCCAATTGAGAACACTGGCCTTAATAAGTATCCAGATAAAAAAAACAAACAAAACAAAAAACAAAACATTTGAACGTTTAAGTGCAATTTTTAAAATTTTTGAAGCCGATTTTACGGCGCGGTGTACAATCTGCGTGCTCCGGCCTAGACCTCAGCGGCGGCGGCGTGGTACAAATGCCCGGCGGCGCAGACCTCTATTATGATCACAAGCATTTTTTGACAAAACCATTTTTGGCTCGTGTTGCATTTAAAAAATTACTTTTTAAAATATATTTAACCAATTCGTATTATTAGTGAGTATTTACACTATTTCTAAACAAAGGCGGATCCATTTTCCCCAATGTAAATGGAAATTGAGAAAGGGAGTTTAGTTTAAAAAAAATTATTTCAGCATTTGTGAACTCCTAACTCATACAGGTAGGATATTTGCGGGCAGTGGAGCACCCAGGATTTTAGTTTAGGGGGGGGGGCTGGGCTACAAATACTGCTGAACTCGGTTATAGTGACCTCAATTATAGTTATAACTCTCTTATAACGTTAAAATATTCTGTGCCAGTCGACTTTCCCGTAGAACATAACCCCACGAGCAATGTAACTCATTTTAGAATCAAATAAATATATGATCTTTTCAGTGATGTTGTAACCACGTTTAACCGTGTTTCATGCTCTAACTGTAAGTTTTTATTTAAAAACTAACATCTTTTTTTGGTAAAAAGTATTTTAGAAATAATTTGAAGACAATTTTTAAAAAAGAAAACATTTAACTCATTAGTGACTATTTTCAATTTTCAATACTTTTCACTTCTAATTTCCCACCTTTAGGGGAGGGGCTTCAGCCCCCCATAGCCCCCTCCGTGGTGCGCCTATGTTTGGGGGCGATATTTTTCAGGGTTCCCGGGATATTGCTCCGCTTGTCTATGTGATAATAGGGCTCTGACTAATATTACTAGTGAAAATATGCAAATAATGTTTCAATAATTTTGACTTTTTGGTAAGAAGCCAAGTGACATTATAAAGTACATATATAATCTTTTAAAATTAAATATAAATATATATTTTTTTATGTAGGGTGTAGTAAAAATTTATTTCTAAATATTCAAAATGAATAACTTACAATCACTCTTTTCTGCTTATCTTTTTTAAAAACTATTAAACTTAAAATCTTTCTTTTACAATATTTTTTTTAAGATAAGATAAATAACTTTTAAAAAAATCAACAAAGTCTGTATATTTTCTCTGTATAAATAAGTTTTCAAGTTCATTTTCACAGGAACATTCCGTAATGTTAATAAGTATACAGATTCATAAGCTACAGTAATAAGGGGGAGGTGAAAAATACAGCGTGCCAAAAGAGCGAACTCTCGCCAAAATTATCTCTACTCGGCATAGTTTAGTCTCACTCCATGGCCTCACTCTCCGCGCAGCCATCGCGCCAATCTGTCAGAAAGCGCTTTCCTCCTTATAACCCCCCCCCCCCCTAATTTCTCGCATATTCTTCTCAGAATTCTGTTTGGAGAAGAAAAATCTTATAGGTGGCCCCTTATGCAGGAGGAAAGAAATCTAGGGCCGGTCAATTCTTTGGTCACGCACAGTGCCCGATTAACCTCTGAAGTGATGGGAAGCTCAGTCTCATTTTGCAACTCTCCCCTTCTCCCTTTTTTGTTTGGGAGAAATAAAGTTTTAATGATTTCCTTTGATAAAAATATTTTATGTGTTCAAAGAAAATTTCATTGATTTAATTAGTTCGAATAATTTCTTTGGATAATAAATACTTCATTCATTAATTTGAAATTTTCCGTTGATAAAAATATTTTATTCATTAATCTTCATAATAGCTTAGTTAATTGTAACGAGATTTTACAGTACTCTTGTAATTACTTTAAGAAGTAACTGAAAACATTACCTTACCGAACATTAAACTTTATTTATTTAGTTGTATTTTTCATTAGACATGGCTTTTTTCGAGAATTCTTTCTTCGTTTTGATGACATCATAAAAATTACAACATGAAAGTTCAGAATTAATTTTGACATTTAAAAGATGTTTAACATTACATATTGAAAGTCTACCCCTTTCTGCCAACCAAATGTTCCTCACAATACAAAAACTCTCTCAACTGGAACAAATATCTCAGGCAAAAACATCGCAAAACTGAACCAAATTAGAAATGTTGCGACGCGAAATATCAAGACTTCTGAAAAACTTTAAAAATAGCTTTGCACTCCTCTTCATTAAAATATCTTTCCTTAACTTAAAAGATCATTTACGAACAAAATTTTGAATTTTTATCAGTTTTTCAGTCGTTTTTGGGCCTCCCTTCATATTCGTATCTTCCCACAGATCGGCAATGGTAAACCTAAAGCTTATTGCTTTTCTCCCCTCATCCCCCGTTGTTCAGAGAGGGGGAGTACAGTTTCACTTAGAGGACGTTCCCTCATACTCTCTCCAGTGCTCAAGAGTCTCTTCTTGGTAACCCCCCCCCCCACTGGAAATAAAATTAATTACTGCTTGCTCTTTGAAAGCACCTACAGAAGTGAAATGGTCAAAAGCAATAGCAAACGGACTTTCATTGTCACGAATTTAAATTCTAATAGTTTACTGTAATGGAGATTTAGTGAATTCTGAAGCTTTTAAAAGTGTCAATCTAGCAGTTTGATAATAATTATTATAAATACTAATACTACTAATAATATCTGCTTAAAAAAAAATTACGAAAAAAAAAAAAAACATCTTGAATGATAAAACCACCAAATGCCGGTGTTTGAATTAAGTTTAGAATAAGAATAAATAATTAAAAACGTATAAATATAACTTAATGCTCTGAAGAGTTCATATAATTTTCAAGTATGGGACAATAATTATGGCTAAGTGTTTTATCGGAGATTTAATATAATTTTTCATTTTTAACCCCACCTCCCCAATTCTCCACCTGCAAGCGAAATATCTACTAAAATTATGTTTCAAACACTTTAAAGGACTGACTTCTACCTGATAATCATGGTAAATGCTCGATTATCGAGTTAAATCTATTAAAATTACTCAAATTTTCATTTAATAAATTTACCTTTACATTTTTTAAGTATAAATATAGTTGCATTTATGTAAAAATGTATGAATTTAATAGTGTCTGATAAGATAACTAATAAGGGGTTTGTCAAAAAAAAAAAAAAAAAAAAAAAAAAAAAAAAAAAAGAAATAAATTAGGGGAAATTCTTGTCATTTTTCTTTCATAAATTTTTAAGTTTTAGAAAGAGGAACATTAAAAAAAATTGCCTGAAACATTGATTTCTTTTCATTTATTATTCTTGTGTTTTTTCAGAGAAAAGCATTTCATTCAATCGAAATATTTTATGCTATACTAACCTAAGGAATTCTTGAGCAACATGATTGTCGAGTTCGAAAATTTATTGTAAAGTAAATGTTTATGCATGGGTGATTTTTGAGAGTGAATAAATTAGATTCAATATAAAGTATAATTTACAGTAAGTTTTTTGTAAATCCCCCCCCACAAGTACCTGTACCCAAGTCCTCAACTATGCAAATCTGGCCCTGGCGATGGCTGTGTTGTACGTACGCATTCGCAGTTTTCCAGAGGAGCATTCAGACATTTGCTTTAAAGGAACTCAGATGACAGAAAGGGTGTCTTCTCCGCAGGACCAATCCTAGCGTGAGCATGATGGTGCACAACACGTGGGCAGCCAATTTTTAATTTGTACGTGGACGGCCGACGATCTAGAATAGGTTCTACTTCTCCGAACAGGTTAAATTAAACTCCTTAACAACTCGGCAGATTTCGGTTCAGGAGAGAAACGACTCTTAGATTCGCCACTGCTTTTTAATGTAAGAAAAAATTGAATTGCTGAACTACTTGTAAAATACATATATAAATGAAAATAGAGAAAGAATCCCATGTTTGCCCCCCCCCCCTGCTTTCGTATTAAAAAAAATAACCTAGAATAAATAAAGTATTGGTTAAAACGTATTTTAATCGATACTATTAGTTATTCAATCTTATTTTAAGAATTAGATTGTACTTAAGACAGCTTGTAACTCTTCAATAAAAACTTTATTTTTTATATTTTCATTTATGTATATAAAAAAGGGTGTGTGTCTTCTGTATCCCTCCCCCCCAGGGACGTAGCCAGAAATTTTTCATGGGGGGGTGTTACGACTACTGCAACTCACATAAATGCATACGCATGTGTGTGATAAGAGAGTTAAAAATATACATTTTGTATGGCAAAAAATTCCTCATGGGGGGTGTTATGACCCCCCTAACCCACACCCCCCCCTCCAACTATAAATTTCAGATTTAAAATATACATATTTTCGCGATTTATTTTGAAGAATAAGTTAAGATAAATATTGTGATCATTTCGCCATTCAGTAACATTTTTTCATTGACTGACAAAACTCAAACAGTTAGCAAACAGAGATCTACGTGAAACTAATATTTATAGTTACACATATATTTCAGTGTTTGTAGTTTTTAATTTGTATGCAAAAATAAAACATTTCATAAGCGTTCCGACTTTTTTTCCCTCTTTCCTAATCTTGGAAAATATTATAGCTTGAGGCTGGACTGTTCTTTGAAGTGACAACCAAAAGAAATCATAAACAGACTTTCATTCCCGCGAATTAAATATCTTATAATTTGCTGTAACAGTGATTTGGGAAATTCTGAAGATTTAAAAAACGTCAAAAACAGCAGAGTTAATAATAATAATTACTGTTATTATTAATAATTATTTTTTATTTAACAATTATTAATAATATTAAATTAAAAAAAAAGAACTAAAAAGCCCAAAACATAGTTCTTCTCGAATAGTAATAGGATGCCCGTAGTCCAGATGCCGGTCTTAAGTTTAGAATAAGAATAAATTATTGATAAAATACGTATAAATATTTAGTGCACTGAAGGAAAGATTAAAAAAAAAATTCAAGCAGACGGTAATAAATATAGCTAAATGTTTTATCGGAGCTGCGCCATTTCTTTCCTTTCCAAAATTATTTTTAATCTTGAACTCGGGTTTAACATGTTCCGTGTCGTCTCATATTGAAATAGCGTACACTTCCCCTTCTGTGACAAGTGTTTCTTCCAAGATGGATTTTTGAATACCTCGCTAGTGTCCGGAATAGTGCTAAGGCAATCTCTGGGTTCCAGGTGAGCACTGAAAGAGCTTTCAAATTTCCCTTATTTTCAATTTTTTTCTTCCTGAGCACGCACTTTAAATTGCAATTATCGAACTTTAAAATAGTGAAAAAGATTTAAAAAATGCAATATTTTTTTTTTTTTTTAAAAAAGGAAAAAAGAAAAATAAAAGAACTTTCTACAGCATTCTAAACA
Organism: Cheiracanthium punctorium; assembly: GCA_038373885.1. NCBI lineage: Eukaryota > Metazoa > Arthropoda > Arachnida > Araneae > Cheiracanthiidae > Cheiracanthium > Cheiracanthium punctorium. The sequence continues at coordinate 86,243 of JAWZYV010014047.1, forward strand.
TGCGATAGTAAGTAAGATGCTTCTAGCCTTTTTAAATATTTCTTCTAGAGACAATTTTTAATTATTACTACTGATAAAAGAGCTCTTATTATACCCTTGCTAGTTAGTCACTTCATTAATAATTGGAATTCATTGCAAAATACTGCACTTCAAATCTGTGGACACACGGCTTTCACAATGACACTGGTTAAAGAAATTTATGAGTTGCTGTTTTCCTCCAGCTTTTCGCATTTTCCTCTTTAGAACGGGGGCCATCCTCATGATATTTTCCGAGAGTCTAGATCTGCAGGGTAGCGGACTGATCCTTCTTGAAAGGGGGGTGAAATGGTTGGCGATCTTTTGGCAATATTAAAATCAGTTGCGTGCCGATGTGTGGGAAGTATTCTTCATATTCTGAGGGGAAGCTCAAGCTTCCTGAGCCTTTTGGGTAATCAGGCCCTGGTCACGCACGGTTATTGTTGGCGGAGGCAGTTTTACTGAAAAAGAATTTTTCGTTGAATGTTTTGTGTAATGCGTTTTCTTTCGGAAGAAAACTCTCAATTTCATTTACAGGTTCTTTTCTTCGAGTTTGGAGATCCAAATTTATTTCAAAATGAGATTTTGTTTGCGACAAGCAGAGCTTTTCACCGAAGTCAAATAAATATTAGTTTATCAAACATTCATAAAACCTTGATACATGCTTTCTTCCATCATTTACGTGATATATTTTTAAGCAAGTTATTGAAAAGATGTATTTATCACAGTCGTTACATATATCGACTAAAATGCTGAATTAATATATGTTTAGTCGATACATGTATCTATTAAAGTAGGATTTAAACTTTGAAATAACGATAAGAATTTTTATGATTTTAATACATGTGATATGAAGGTACATAATAATATTTAACTGAACCATAGGCGCACCCACGGTCGGGGCTATGCGGTCTAAAGCACCCCCTATACCTGGAGATTTAGATACGAAAAGATATAAAAATTGAAATTTTTTTGTCACTTGTGAATTTTACTAAGTATTTTAAAAATTTTCTTCCAATTCTTTTTTTTTTTTTGGTAAGGGGATGTTGGTTTTTAAATAAATACTTACTGTTAGTGTATGAAATAAAGTTAAACTTGGGTACAACATCATTAAAAAGATTAAAAATTATTAGTGACTCTATAATGAGTTGCGTTGCCAGTGGGCTTGTGTTCTACGGGCAAGTAGTAATGAATATTTTGACAAAAATAATTTTAATCGAAAAGTAAATAGGGTATAGATGAAATTAAGTTTTATTGTTATACAATAAAACCTGTTTTAAATAGAAAGATGTAGTTCTATTTAAGACTTTCTGTTTACTGCATTTTCCGTTAAATAAAAATTATATGAAATGAACTAAGCGTTCACTGGACGAAAAAATATTTTCTTAAATAGTAAGCTTATGCTTAGTTTAGTGTTTACTTAAGGCAGGTTTTATTCTGTAAAGGTCCCGCCATATGGACGAGTGGATAACACACTGAACATGGTAGAAGCGCGAAAGACCAAGGTTCTTGTCTACCCGTGGCTGTGGATCTAAAGGCCTAAATTTTTGGGCGGTTTTCTCGAAATATAACGTGAATACCATTAAAACCCCTTAAAAAGAGACCCCCGCTCAAGGCACCCTCTCCTAGAGCAGACACCCCTGTGGTGAAGATCACATTTTTTTTTAGTCTAAAATAATGTTCTCTTGTTTCGTCTTCCTAAATCAAATATTCCGTATTCAGTTTTAATTTCTCTCTCCACTTTGTTTTTCAGCTTGATAAAATGTTCTTCCTTTTGCGCAACCGTGTGTCTGGGATTCCTTGGGTTCCATTTCTAAATTAATTTCGCTTTAGCGTATGCTATGTAAGTTCTTGGTGCCTCCCGGTTGTCCGTCATCGCTTTCTCACGGGAGCTGTAGGCTTTTTCATATGGGCTTTTTTTAAAGGGATGGTGGACATTAAAAAGTTTTCTTTTTATTTAATAAGATAGGATTATGAAATTTAGTATTTTAATATATTAAACTAAAAGCATTATAAACAACTGAAAAAAATTTAAAATTTTTTAAAAAAATATTAGTAATTAATTAAAAATTAATTAATTTTTTAGTTTCGAAAAATGCTCCATGCGTTTTAATTTTAACTTTTTTCCAGTAAGTTTATTTTATAATAGCATAACAATATATTTAAAAAAAGTCTGTGTATCGGTTTTTGATTTGACCGAGTAGTTAATTTTTTAGAAATATTTTCATGGATATATACCAAACTTTCCCGAAATTTTTCAGTTTTCGTAAATAAAAGTGAAATTTTATAATCGAAAATTTGACCCTATTTAAAAAGGATACACAGATATATTGTAATATATTAGAAGAATGTTTGTAGTAAATTTTGTACAATTCCGACCAAAATTAAGTCGCATGGAGCATTTTGAAGGCAAGAAAATCACAAAAAACTTGATTTGGAGAAAACACAGTTTAAAGTGTAATTTTCCATTTACCTTTAATACCGTCTCTTCTGAATAATTTTATTTATGATTTTACCTTAACTAAACATATCTTTAAAATAATTTCATTCGAATATAGCTTATTTTGTAAAACGTTCAATAAAAATTGTGACGTGTTTATTTACGCGTTTGTTTGCATTTTTGTGGACATTTAACTGTACCTTTTAATTTTTTCAAACCCTAATATCTTTTTTAAAATTGCCGTAGAAATACGCGTTTCTTTTTCCATGGTTTAGCTTTAACTGTAGAATATTAGTATGTAAAAAAGAAAAAACATTTTTTGGGGATAATTTTGATGATTTGGGTGTCCACCATCCCCTTAACCCACTATACGTCATGTAAAACGGACAGGGGAAAGTTTCCTTATCGACTACTGACAACTCCCTCATAATCCCCAGTGTTGATTTTCTTTTAACACACAATACATTTACTATGCATTGTTACTTCATCAGATTTCAGAAAATTTTCGTTCACATGTTTTTTTAGTTTCTAATTTTTGTCTCTTGATAAATGTTATTAACGGTGCCCCATTATATTATATATTTCGTTATGGGAGAATTTAAGACTTTTCTTGGGGTGGGTTGGGGTTGGGGATCTAACTCCATATAAATTTCTTTACAAATTTCAAAAATAAACTTAGTTAAGTGCGGTACTCAAAAGAATACATAATGTTGCTACACAAGCTCTACTCTTGGACTCATAAAAACAAGCCGATAGATATATATTGAGTAAGTTTCCGAAAACACTCCGAGAAGCGCAGAAATTGCATCGATACGTCTTTTCATTCCAAAAGACTTTAAAAAGATACTGCATGTTTAAGATTTTTACTGAACGTTCTTTATCTCTCATAGGTCTGGTTTTTATAACAGTGCTAATACGATTTATAAGTGGACATTCTCAATTTTTTTTGGTGTTTCTGTTGTTACTTGATTCTTTTAACTTTTCACAGTCCAATGTTCCCAATCGGGAACTTCGAATTAAAAATTTATTCAAAAATGAATTTTATTAATATTGACTTGAAAAAATTAGCAGATAAAGTTTATAGTTGACTT